>PVJA010019539.1:0-38237 GCA_004027025.1 Myocastor coypus | reverse complement strand
TTTTCTCTGGGTGACTCTCCTTAGACACACTATAGTTCATTTATCCCTTTCCTCTGAGGTCCCATAATCTCCTTGACCAGGAAATTTGGGACACCTCTGAGTTATAGGATATTACAGCACAGGTTCTCTTATATCCTGAGTCCTTACTGACCTTGAAGGGCTAGGGCCACAATATTGGCTATCCTCATAGCCCTTCTTTTTCTCCAGTTTTTGGTCTGTTAACTGACATTCTTAACCTTCCAGCAGAAAAGCTTTGTGATACTATTACACTATAGCATATGTACTTGGGCTTATCATCACTGGATTTCTGAGTATCAAATATCTTTGACTTAGCTTGGAATTGATATTTTCTGACCATCATTGATATTCTAATAATGTTCCATACAATGTGATATAAGCAGTTACACAATTTTGACACAGATATTTGGAAATTCAAGGAAATACAAAATTGTAGCCTGTCAAGACTATGGTATTTGGCCCAGTCTCTTATTTTCAAGTACGACTCTTGAGAGAGAGAATGACAGTAACTGAGTTTACACCGGGAGCAGTACACATCAAAAAGACAAGAGTGACATGCATTCCAAGCATAGTTTTAGTGTTATATAGTGCTATGATCAATATGCTGAACCTTTTGAAGGTTCTTGAGACCAATATCTGATTCACCCTGTGTACATACGTGCACAGTTTTGCTCTTGATATGTTTTCTCCTTTATCTGCTAGTGCGCTATTTTACAATGAGCATCTCTAATATGTAGGTGGAATCATTGTAAGGTGACAAACATATTGCAGAGTAAACAATAACCGGGCATGTAGTCACTTATGACAAAATATTATGGACTTCACATAATCGTACATGCTGCAGGTTTCCACCCCAGAGAGCCTGGCAGCTCTCTTCACACCAGCACCCACACAGACAACTCTTGTGTTGCACTAGGACATCACAGTGGCTCTGATGTCATCGGGCAACACGAATTTTTCGGCTTCATTAAAACATGGTGGCATCCTCATCTATGTGAGCAAAATGGTATTACATGGCCCATGACTCTACCAGAGGAGCTCTTGTAGCTTATTAAATAAGAGGTAAATAACGAAATCCAAAAATGAGCAAAGGGTATACAAAGGTAAATTCAACTCATGTGCCATCAGGGACATTCAACATTAAAATAAAACGCAGTATTATTTTCACCCACTAGATTTGCAAGTCTAAAAGAAATCCATTTCTGGTGTGGGGAGCATAGATTTCCTCTTCCACTGGTGAGGAAGTAAGTGCTCACTGCCATACTGGTTTAGAAAGGATTTGTGGAGATTGACAGTACAGTTTCATAAACACTTATCTTGTCGTCCAAGAATATCACTCTGGAAAGTCTGTCATGTGGATTTAAAATAAAAGTATAAAGGTGCTTCTTTCATTAGGAAAAGTGGAAAGATAAGAGAAGAAGAGAGCCTACCACTCCCGGGTGGTGGGCTACAGTCAAGGTGGCCCCTGCACCAAGCAGCCGCGCACCTGTGACCGCCCGAGAGAGCCGCATCCTATCCATTCTGCTCTAGATGCGTGGCAGCGCCAGGAATGTAGCACAGTGCCTGCCTGGTAAGCGCAGGCTCCTGATTCCTGGTAGAAAAAAAAAAAAAAAAAAAAAAAAGACAAACGGCTGTGAAACCAAAACGAATATAAGTTTTGGCTACAGAGACACATGTAAGGTATCATCTCATTACTTCCCAAAGAAAACAAACAGAAAATTCCCCAACAGATACCATGCATCTGTAGGCACAAAGAAATACCTAGGAAGCGTAGCCCTCAGCATGGTCAGATATCAAGATTCCGCAGGCTCAGTCCCAGAGAATTCCCTGGAAAGCTTCCCACTCTGGATGGAGCTGGGGCTGCCACCCTGGGGCTGACTGGGGGAGTCTCTTTGCAACTCTACATTCCCTGGTCTCACTCTGGTTCTTTGGAGTTGGCCATGGTGGCAGTATTTATACCAGGGAAGAAGGAAAAGACCGCAAGTGAGCATTTTCTCCAGGAAAGTCGGTTTAGTTTACCAGCACGTCTGCCACAAGAGCTGACAGCACTGCTCCTCAGGAAAGGCGCCGTCCCCAGAACCGACTAAACCCTTCTTTCTCATCTCACTTGGACATGCATGCATAAGGATGCGTTTGTGAGCACAGGGCGGCCCACCAGCTCTGCTTATCTCGGAATCTCCAAGGAATCACTTTGCGGAGAAGGATGGAGCCTGTGCAGTGTGAGACAGACCATGAGGGGCAATGCTGCCTCCCTACCACTGGAGGGCAGTGTCGCCACAGACAAAGCGCCTGTACACCCAGGACTGGCTGCTCCTGACCTCCTAGTTCAGGAACAATGAACCCTTCCAGAGACCTGCAACCCTCTCCTGGGAGTGGAGATGAGGAGCAGGGAGAGCGCAAACTTTAAACCCAAAGAGCTTTGAGTTCATGACTGAGCATAACAATAGCAGACCTCGGTCTGTCACTGTAGCCAAGTGGTTCCACCACTTCCAAGTGACCTGCCAAGTCACCACATTCCTGGGAGCTGCTTCCCCACTGTGTAACAGTGCCAGCTTTGCGGGGTTCTGTGGCGGTGCAGTGAGAAGACTCGGATGGAGCTTGCAGCATGCCTGGCACGTGGCGAGCTTTCAGTACCACTGACTGCTGTTTTTATGGAGGGTGTCACAGGAGGTTTATGGCCTCGGCCCATTCCCTGCTGGCTCTCTGAGCCTGCCCACTCACTTCCATTTCACAGAGTTAACCTTGAGTGCTGAGCACGGGGCCACATGCCTATAACCCCAGCACTTAGGAGGCTGAGGCAGAAGGACCCCGAGTATAAAGCCAGCCTGGGCCACATAAAGGCAGCTTATCTAAAAAAAAACAAAGAAGTAAGCCCTGAAGAGCATAGAAAGGAAGTGACTGCTCCCAGCTATCCAGTCAAAACGGAAGGGGACAAGTGGGGTCTTCTGTCCCGGTCTAAGTCCTACCAGCCTTTCCTGCCTCTTCCTATGGAGCCTGCACGGAGGCCTGCGCTGCCCCCTCAGCCTGAGTACGCTAGGTTGCCTTGGAGCTCAGCCTCCCCGCCCTACTCTGAGCCACTGCAGCAGATGTGGTGTTGCTATCTCCAGTTCCTGGGAGAGGCTGGTGACACAGAGGCTGCCGACCCTTCACATGAAGGACACGCCGATCTCCGAATCCGCTCGTGTTCATCACACGGCAGATGGGTGCCAGCCCCTGGCAGCAGTCTTTGAGTGCACCCCATCCTCAGCCCTGAGGGGCTCAGACTGGAAAGCATAAGTGGATGGAAACTCAGTTTCCTCCTCTGAGCCCAAGTGTAAGCACTTCGCAGGGTCTGGCATGGAGCAGAGAGACAAGGCCATTTCCTAATGTGCATCTCCCAACATACATGAACACAAGCTCACACTTACACTGGCAAAAGAGATCCGGCCTCCCTTTGTGAGCTGTGCGTGCCTTGGTCCTGCACAGCAGAGGTAGCAGAGGTAGCTCCCCATCAGCCTGCGGCAGCTCAGTGTGCTGGACACTGGGGTGACCCATCTCAGGAGGGCCCAGGAGCAGCAGGGACATAGTGAAGAGGGCACTTTTAGCCCTACCTCACCTGAAGAGGCTGTCACACTTGAACAAAGCTCTGGGTGTCCTCTATTGTCCACTTGGGCGTAGGCAGCCAGCTCAGGTGCTTACAGGTGCCAGCCTGTCCAGTTTCTGGGCCTGGCTTTCCTATCTCCAAGCGAGGGCAGTGACAGCCCTTGCATCACGGGACTGGGAACTGAGTTTCTACATGTGCCAGGCACCTGGGGCCAAAGGCAGGCTGAGGACAGTCCACAAGACACTGTCACCGAGGCTCCTCTGTACCTGTACATGGCTCCCACTTGCAGCTGGGTGTGGCCTCTCGCTCTTTTCTGCTGTCGGAGTCACACCTCTCGCAGACTTTGTACCTTCCAGTTCCCTCTCTAGCACGCCCTTCCCCAAGCCACGGGACACCAGCTCCCAAACTCCTCCAGCTAAGGGCCACCTTGACAAAGGCTCCTCACCCACCTCGCTCGGGGCACCGGTCCTCCTCCCTCTGGCAGTCCCTGCACATCCCCCTGGCTGGCTTGTGCTCAGCGCTCACAGTCCCACGCCCAGCTTGCTGTTTTGTACCTGTGAAGCTCCAGGGAGGTGGGCGTCCGGCTTTATTCTTCCTGAAAGCTGCACTCCTCAGCCCTCTACGTTCCACGCCTAGTAGCTGCTTAGGAAATCCGTTCCAAGGAAATGAATGAATGGGTGACAGACAGAGCAGAGCACTGGGCGAGCCAGCCAGTAAGTGGTGAGTGGATACATGAAAGAGCTCCCATTGCTACGCTGGCTGTGCTCCAAAAACCTGGGCCAGAATCAAAGGATTTGATCAAACAACCTTAGGTGCTGGCTTCCTTTCCAGACCCCAGTTCTCCCACAAAATAGATTTGACTGTCTTTATAGACACCCACTGAACACTTTTTCATGCTCTGTGACACAAAATTCTGGCAGTGAAGGTGGTTTGAGAAATGTTCACCTGGAAGATCTGGTCAGCTGCACAGAAATGGCACTCAGAGGGCTTCTGTCTTCTTCTCTCAATGTAGCCTTGCAGAGGGAAAGTGACATAGCCCTGGGTCAGGCTCCAGATCTTTCTCCAGCCTGCTTGACCATGTGCCGGTCTTAGCCTTAGTTTCCTTGGGTATAATAGGTGCAATTTCAGCACACAGGAAGGGGTCGTTGAGAAGTTTAAAAAGAACAGGGTCCTTTGTGCCAATCTATTGGATCTGGCTGGGTACAATGGAGGCCCAGCACCTGGGAACAGTTGACAGATAGCAGCCTCCTCCCGACATGGTGCCACAAGCCTGTTCCTCAAGCTCCCTCCCATTTTCCTTTCAGAAAGGTTGGGTGGGAGGAGGGAACTGCGTGCCCAGGGTGAGAACTAACTCAGCAAGCTGAAGCCAGGTTTATCTCCGATTCCTGACTCTGAGCCCAGAACTCACCCACAGCCACCCACTGGGTGCTGACATGGAAAAGGCTGTCTGGAGGTGCGCTCCCCTGGTAAGTACTGAGTGCTGCAGGAAGGCGCGGGAGCCCAAGCAAATGCCACGTTTGATGAAATCAACCAAAGCTGTCATAGGCACACAGCCAGGCCTTAGATGGAGGGTCGGCCATGTGCCGGGACTTTTGGTCCAAAATTATTTCATGTTCCTCTATTATGTGTTCTTCATGGAGGGAGAAACTGAGATCACAGAAGGGGTGACCCCTCAGCCAGTCTCTCACAGGTTTCAGGTACTAGAACCTGGATTTTAGACTCTCATTCCCCTTGATCACAGCTTTCCCCTCTGGGCCGCATGCTCTGCGCCAGCATCAGGCCTCGGCTGAGCTCAGCTGAGCTCCTGGGGAGCTCAGGCTGCTGAGGGTGAGCAGTTGGACAGTGGGGAGTGTGGGGTCCCCAGAACTTAGGCACTGTCAAAAGTGAGCTCCACTGGATGAGAAAGGGGACACAGAAAGTGCCATACTTTCCAGAGAATATGGAAATCCAAGCATTCATGGGAAATCTCTTGGCTTTTTAATGTTACTTTGAAGATGTTTTAAAAGGTTTTTTTTTTTTTTTTTTTTTTTTGTCTTTCTGAGATAGGGTCTCACCATGCAGTTCAGGCTGGCCTAGAGCTCACTTTGTAGCCCAAGCTGTTCTCAAACTCGCACTGATCCTCCTGCCTCAGCCTCCCAGGTGCTGGGATTTCAGGCATGCACCACCATGTCCCACTGTACGCTTTAGTCACTATATCACATAAACACTGGCAAGGGCAATACTAAACAGTACTCTTCCTTCCGTCCTTGAAGATCTGTACTGTTTTGCTATGGAGCTCCTAATTTTCTTCTTTAGATTGATTGATTGATTGATTGATTGATTTGGTACAGGGTCTTGCTGAACAGCTCAGGTTCATAGTGATCTTCCCATCTCAGCCCCCCCAGCGCTGGGATTGCAGATGTGCGCCACTACAGGTGATTGCAGGGCCTGCACCACACGTGGTACCAGAGATAGGTACTAGGAATCGAACCTGGGTCCTTGAGCTTGCCAGTTAGGTGCTTAGATGGCTGAGTGGTCTCCTTGGCCCCCTAACCTTATCTTTTCTTTTGTATTTCTTCCCTTCCTTTACCACCCTTCCTCCCCAAATCTGGTGAGACATTAAAGAATAGTTTCAAGTGAGCGAGGGTCAGCTCTGTCACCAGAAGCAAGATAATGAGCATAAATCCACCTGCACGCCCCTCTGGCAAAGGAAGAACCGTCATTCACTCAGTCCTCTTGGGGAGGAGAGAGGCATTTGCGGGGACCAGTGTTTGTAAGTGTAGGGTGTGGGGTACCTGGGAGGAGAGAGGTGCACAGGTATGGGGGTACGAGCGGTGTGTAAGCCTTGGGCCGCGTCCCTCCCCCAACCGTATCGATTCTGCTCAGCTCACAAAAGGGCTGTGTTAGCCGGGCGTGTTGGCACACGCCTGTAATCCCAGCACTCGGAAGGCTGAGGCAGGAGGATCGGTGAGAGTACGAGACCAGCCTGGGCTACAAAACTGAGCTCAAGGCCAGCCCGAACTGTACAGCGAGACCCTGTCTCAAAAAGACCAAAAAAAAAAAAAAAAAAAAAAAAGGCTGTGTTAGTGGGTTTCTTTCATAGTGCTCACACAGGACCAGGAGGAGACCGGCTCTGCCAGCCTGTGTGGAAGCTTGTGACAGCCTGAGGAGGCCCCTACCTGCGCAAGTGACAGTCCGTCCCGGTTACTTGTTTCTATTTTACACTTGAGGAAACTGAGACTCTGAGAGGACTGTCAAGTCCTCCAATGCCTCGTGGTCAGGGAGTGGTGGGCTAGGACTCGAGCTTTGGCCGACCCGCCCCAGCACACCCTGACGCCGCTTCTGCAAACCCCAGGCTCCAGCACCGCCCGCGAGCTGAGCAGAACCGGCAGCGCAGAACAAAGGAGCTGCTGCGCCGCGCTCCGCCACCAGGGGGCAGCGCCACCTGTCGCCGCCCGCCTTTGTCATGGTGCAGCCGCGTCCCGCCCGGCCCACGCCAGCTCCCCCCATCACCCCCCACCCCCGCCCGCCCAGCCCCAGGCCCGCACACCATGCTCCCTCGGACCCGCGGGCCACCCGGCCTCTCTCCAGAGGCTACCCTCGCCTCCTCTGTGGCGAGGCGATTCTCCTTTCATCTTCCAGCTCGAGCTCGAAGCTCTTCCCATGGAGCCCTCCATCATCCGCCACCGCCTAGGCTCCCGGCCCCAGCACGCTTGCAAGCGCCCCTCCAGTGCCAAATGCTGCGCAGGGGGTGGATTCAAGCCCCTCCGCGCCGCCCAGCTGTTGCCCGGAAGCTGATAGAAATCTGGAAGCTACTTAGGCCGCCCTGGGTAGGTAGGCCCCACCCCCACCCCAGGGGCGAGCCCTACGCAGCTGGGAAGACCTGTCTATGGCTCTTTCTCCATCCGCTGGGCAAGAAACACTCTGTGTCACCCAGGGGTGCCTAAGGCTCGTGCACTCACTGTCCGTGGAATTTCACCTGGTGTGAGAAGCCATTTGCACTCAGCTACACGGACATCAGATAGTGGTCTGCATGGCCGGGCTCCCAGCCTAGGCAAGCCCTCCAGCAGCTGCTGCGGACTGAGCCGAGCCTGCCCACCACCAGCCTCCCTCAGGATATGCTGCCGCTGTGCCCTGCTGTGGCCCAGAGCCACTGGAGAGGACATGCAAGCTCGTCCTCCTTTCGCTGCCTCCGGGCGCTGCCCCTCCCCCTTTTCCTTGCCTTCCCCTACAGCGCTGAGCCCTGCTCTCTCCTGCAGCTCCCTACCCAGTTTCTGCGGAGCACAGGAGCCTGAGGCCGCGTGTGTGGCGGCTCCAGGTCCTCCCTGGCTCTGCTTCTGTAGCCACGGATGGAAGATACTTAAAAACAAGTCCATCGGTGTGGAACCGTGCAGACTCCTTTGTTCTTGTCATTGTTCCCTAAACAAGACACCTAAGTAGCATTTACACAGAATTAGGTACTGTAGGCAATCTGGAGATGATTAAAAGCATACGGGATAAGCCGGGCGTGGTGGCTCACGCCTGTAATCCCAGCACTCGGGAGGCTGAGCCAGGAGGATCGGTGCGAGTTCGAGACCAGCCTGGGCTACAAAAGTGAGCTCAAGGCTAGCCTGAGCTGCATAGCGAGACCCTGTCTCAAAAAAGACAAAAAAAAAAAAAAAAAAAAAAAAAAAAAAAAAAAAAAAAAAAAAAAAGCATACGGGAGGGTGTGCGTAGGGCATGCACAAATGCTGTGCCTTTGCAGAAGGAATTCGAGCAGAAGTCCTAGAACAAAGCCCCAGAACTCTAAGGGACGACTGCATGCACTTCCTCTTGTTCCCTGACTCCTGGTCCCTTCTCAGATCTAAGCTCTAAACGGGCCAGCTCTGTGTGAATTTGTTCATCTCCCTTTTCTCCACTTATAGCCCTTTGCCCAACACATAGTAGGCATTTGTCAGATGAATGAAAATTCAAAGCACCTCCAGGGAGTCGTGATGCCATCCCTGCCATCACCCTGATGTTTCTGAAAAAATAAAAAATAAAAAATATCAAGGTACAGAGCTAGAGCTCAGCATTAGAAAGAAGGAACATTTCTGATGCATTAATCAAAAAGGCTAAGAAACTTGTCTTTCTGAAATTTCAGACCTGTTGCAAACAAGAAAAATGCAAGCTTGCATAACCCGACATTGCTGGTGTGTGTATTGCAAATGCCTGGCATGCGTCAGTAGGGTAGGAAGGTGGATGAGAATAGCTACCTTAGTAAAACAAATCTCTGTGCAGGAACTACATGGAGATGAAAACAATGGGCAGAGGAGGCTTTCGAGAGCAGTGTTCGTGCTGCTGTCAGTGTCGGTGTGTGGAGAGCCAAGGACACAGTTGGAGTTCGACCAAGTAGAGCAGAGGCCAGGATGCAGCTGAAATGTCCAAGCATTGTGCAGGCAGCCCCGGCCAGGGGCCCCTGCTCCTCCTACCAGCATCAAGAAAACAGTACCAACTCCAGGCAAGTAATATCACTAGGGGAACCTGCCAGCTATGGCCATGTTAGCTCCACCCAGGGAAGATGAGAAGCTCAGCACTGAACTGTTAATGGAATAACTGTATTGACCAGTAGGTTCAGACACCTTTGAGAGCCCCAGGCCTATGGTGACTACGCACTGTCCTGTGGGGGTGGGGGGAGGTTGCCTTGCCTGTGCAGCTTGTCCTCACTTAGGAGCCAGGTGAAGGAGAGGAAGGGGTGAGTGCAGGCAGGTGAAGCCACCTGCCTGGACCTCCCAGCTGGCGATCCGAGGGAGGGGTCAGCCAGTCAGGTCTGCGCAGTTGCCATGGCTGCAAACTGCATCCCAATTCTGGGCAGGAGCCAAATCCAGGCAAGCTCTGTTATTTGAGGCCCCAGTCACGCACCTTGAATTACCCTCCAGCACCAGAGAGGCGGTCAGAGGCTGGCGATGTCTTTGGTTTTCAATTCACACTGCAGGCTTCAATTCCTAACTGCAGGTTGCTAGAATCGGAGCTGTGAGAGGCTTAGGAGAGAAAGCCCATGTCCTCACTCTCTGCACACATTTGCTGAGCCCACAGAGAATGACGGCCCTGGGAGCTACCTAAGAGAAGCTAGAAGCACGGAGTTCAAACCTCAGATCTGGACTGCTGCACAGCATTGGGAAAGCTACCCACATCTGGGACATTTCCTCACTTGTCCGAGAGGGCCAACTTCTCACAAGCTCTTGTGTGGAGAAGATGAGAAACCGTGGAGTGAGGATATGTCTTGCATAGACAAGGTAACAGGACCAGTCTACTGGCCCCAGAGCCAGGGCCTCCACAGCGGAAGGCTGCAGGTGGTAGCAGGAGCAGAGCCACCCAGCCACCCAGTCTGGTACATGTCACTTTGGTGCTCACAGGAAGAGCCTACGCCCTGGCTCCCTGCCCCTTCGGCTTCCGAACTGGGCTCTTCCCCTGCTTCCTTTTGCCCACTTCCTAGAACACTTCAGAAAGTCGCTATTTTCTTTAAAGGAAAGCTTTGTATGTCAACAAAGGGAGCTGAGAACAACGCAGCCATGAGCTCTGCTATTTCTTTTGTTTTTATTGGGACGTGTTTGCAGTACACAGTGATTGTGTTTCTGACAGGAAGTCAATAGCACATGTGTGTAACACGTCATAATTCTTTCTTCATTCCCTTCCTTTCCCTCCCTTCACCTCTTGGTCCTAGCTTGTTCTAACCCAGCGGTTCTCAACCTTTCTAATGCTGTGACCCCGCAATACAGTTCCTCATTTGTGGTGACCCCAAACCAAAAAATAATTTTGGTGGCTACGTTCTACCCCTGCCGCCAGGGTCACGACCCACAGGTTGAGAACCGCTGTAATCCTTGCACAGTACTTTGAGCAATTCCCCTGTGGCACCCTAAATAACAGCAGCAAAGATGCCTACATCCTTTGCTAAGATCTGTGAGTGCACCACTTTGTAAGGCAAAGCAGACTGCTGAGATGATGCAAAGTTAAAAATCTCGAGCTGGCACAGTTGTTCCCCTAGTGAGCCTGATGTCATCACAAGGGGAAGCACGAGGGAAGTTTGCAGATGCTGTGCTGCTAGATTTGAAGACAGAGGAGGAGCTACAAGCCAAGGCCTGTGGGCGACTTTTTATTTTATTTTATTTTATTTATTTATGTATTTATTTGTTTCAGAACCTCTGTTTATTTATTCACTCATTTTCATGACTGGTTCAGCCCGCCCCAAGGGCAGGGCTGGCGCAGCATGTGGTGCCGGGGATCGAACCGCGGTCCCTGAAGCTGCCCAAACTTTCCCAAGCAGGTGCTTTAGACCACTGAGCCATCCTGCTGGGCCCCTGTGGGTGACTTCTCACAAGCTCAGAAAGGCAAGGAAATCAATTCTCCCCTATAGCCTGCAGAAGGAGCACAGCCCTACAGACAGGTCGGTGGGACCTGGTAAAACCAATTTTGTACTTCGGGCCTCCAGAACTGTAAAACAATAAATGTGACACATTCTGAGGCAGACACACTTATAATATACTACAGTGGCTATCAGAAAACAATTTATAACTTCTGCTCTCTGTGCCTCTATTTACTTGTTGTGGACATGGGCCAGAGGATCCATTATGCTTAGGCCCTGGTGAGTGAGGGGCCAAAGCAGACTGGGATACGGCAAACCTTTTCAGAGTAGGAGGCCACCCTGTCCTTGTGCATACTGTGAACAATGCAAAGTAGATGTCCCGGGTGCCAGCTCCATGGGTGCTGAGTGCAGTGGTGGGTGAGGAGGTGATAGGAACTGGCAGGGCCTGTAGAAATGAGCAGAGCAAATGCTTTAGCCACAAGGACACCCCCACTCCTGTCACTAGATGAGGGGATGGATCCAAAGTGGTCAGATCCAACAGTTCTGCTCAGGGAAATCAAGACAATGGTTTTCCAAGTGAAATTGGTAACCTTAGCTGTTGCCATCCAATTAGAACAGAACAGAATACTGAGTGAGCCAAATCAACCCCATCGGCAGCCCCGCCCGGCCACGGTGCTGGCCTCAGCTAGCTCATTCCAGCTGTGGGCTTGTGTGTCAGCCTGGTGTAAGCTTGAACCCTTGGCCGCCCACCTACAGCAGTGTGCCCCAGTGCAGCTTGCCTGATCTCACTGAGCCTCAGTCTCCCCATCTGTAAGTTAGGAGTAAAATTCCCTAACTTGCCAAGTTGGTGAGGAATGAATTCTGGGGTTCCCTGAGAGCAGACAGAGCAGAGCTTGGCCTAGGATTAGCAAGCTTTTTTCAGTACTCTTTGTCTTAGGGCTGGGATTTTACCATGGGAGTAGGACAAGGGCTTCCCACTCTCCTGTGCCTCTTGCTGGCCAGACAACACATCAGGCACGTTGGAGGCCAGCTCTTACAGCAGGGCGCTCCACGCCTGCGCAGCCACGGGCCGGCATGCCGCACAGGAGGCAGGAAGCGCCTTGCCAAGCACAAGCTCAGGTCCACGGCTGCCTATGCCCCTACGGCTTCCTAACCGCTGGGCTTCTTTTAAAGGCAGCGCTTGCCAGTCTTACAGAGTACCACCAGCCAGGCGAGTGATGGCTTTGCAACACCCGCACCTCCTCTCCCAATACACTCAGGACTTCCAGAACGGTAAGCCCTCCCCTACCGCCAACATCTTCTACCATCATTTGCACGCTATTTTTCTTGAAGTGACTCATTTCTTGTAATTTAGCTCCACATTAACAAGATTGTATGAGAAACAATGAATTTGATGAGCTTTTTCCCCCCACTGGTACACAGGATGAAAAAAACATCCTTTAAAAAATTTTTAGAATTTGTCGGCACTGGACGGCAAGCCAGGCTGCCGGCTCCCGAGGTGGTCAGGCTGGGTTAAGATAAAGAGCAGTGTTCTCTCTTGGCCACCTTGAATTTTTTTTTCCCTCTTCTCTGGCTTGTGTTGTAGCTTTGAGCATCAGGACTCAGACCTCAGAGGAAACAGGGGCAGAGACTGGGCAGGGGGAGACCCAGGGAGTGCTCCATTGGTTGGCTGCTGCATTTTCAAAGCTTGATTTCACAGAGATTTTCAATAACTCACTCATGCCCTGCCTGTAAAAGAGTGCACAGTCTTTGTAGTGGAGTCAAACGCGCTAACTAACCGCGCATGCTTCTTAACTTACGATGGGATGGTATCTTGGTAAGCCCATCATAAAATGAAAATACTCTACCTTGAACATATAACCAAAGCAGTTAATCTTCTGATCCACCAAGCTGTTAGTCAGCCTTGCATTACTATTCTAAAATGCCTGAGATAATCATTCTAAAAAGAAAAAAAGATTTCTGTGGGCTTACAGTTTAGGTGGTCTCATTCCACAGTCAGTTGGTTGGCTGATTTGGGGCCAGCGGAACATGATGGCTGAACATGATGGCAGGAATACCTGGCAGAAGCATGGAAGCCTCGAAGCGAAAAGAAATAGCAAGGCTCAGGTCCTAGCATCACTCTCAAGAGTGTGCATCCATGTGACCTGAACGCTTCTGACTAGCTCCCGGCTCTTCCATTAGACTCCACCAACTGCCAATAACATCATGGACTAGCGACTAAACTGGTGGCTCTGGTCTGCGGGAGGCACTCATCCCCCAAGGGCAGCATATCTGTTATTTCCCCCTGTGACTGTGTGGCTGATGGGCACCAGCTGCTGCCCAGCGTTAGGAGAGGTTCGTGCCATGTTTTGCTAGCTCTGGACAAAGGCCCAAATTCAGCATCTGAATGGTGGCCCCTGCTGAGCACGGGGCCTTTTTCCCTCCAGGAAGTGGCAGAATCATAAGTGGAAGCACCTGCCAGTGGTTTCTGCAGCTCCCCTCACCTGCAAGATAAAACTCAGGCTCTGGGTACAACACTGGGGCTTGTAGATCCCCTCCTGCCTTCCCAGCGTTCTCCCCTGTGGCCACGCCCTGCTGTGCTCCTTCTATCCCAAGCCCGTAGGGTTCCCTCGGGATGTCAGATCTGCTAGGCTCATCTTTCAGCAGCCCTTGCTGTGCAAGTTCCTACTCAAGTCTCAGGACCTGAATGACGCCATCTGTGGCAGTTTTCCCCAACTCACCCTCTGCAGTCTGCCTTTCCACCAGAGTTGATTCCTCTTTCTCCAAAACCCCTTGGCTTTATGTTCATGGCACGTCCTTTGCCAGTGCTGTGGGCTGAGTCCCCTGCACACTAACTGGATAAAGTCAGTCACTTCCGTGCCACCCCAAACATCCCCTCCCATCCGATCCCCGATGCTAGCTAGCATCATAGAAACACTTAGGTCAGAGCATATGGCTTCCCCCAGTTTAAACTCTTCCAGCAGCTTCCATTGTACACAGAATAAAATTTATGCCCCTAGGAAAGGTCTCACAGAAGGCCTGGTGTGATCTGCCCTGCCTGCTTTGCCGTGTCATCTCCAGCTCTTGGGCTCACTCTTCTCACTGGAGGCTGCAGCTGCAGGTCCCAATCTGGAGTGCGCTGCCCCACCCTGCATCACATTTACACTTCCTCTCTCACCTGCCTCCCTCCTATTCATCCTCAGATCTCGTCTGGCCCGCTTGGGGAAGTCCTGCAGACTTCCAAAGCCTGCTTGGGTGTGACTGAGCAGTGTGCAGCAGGGCCGAGGCACCGTTGCCTTCGTCTGCGTGTGCCAGGCTGCTTCCCACACTCTCTGGTGACATCCACACTAGGACCAGCCTTCCTGAGGACTGGTGCTGGGTGATTGTGAGCTGTGAGCCTCACACCAATGTGTTTGTCTTCTTATCATTCCAATAATAAGATGCAGACATACATAATCTGTGCTGGATGATAAATCCTATTCTACTCTAAAATGGACACATTTTAGGGGACCTGGCCCTCCCCACCTCATGGATACCTCATCTATCACCCTGATGCTCACTACACAGGGTCCTGGGCTCTGTTTCTAGTTTGGGAAATGAATACTCAGCCTCACCAGCTCTACCTAGGAGCTACATCAGTCCTGGAAGGAGGTCTCTTAATTTATACAGTGTCTGTGATTGAGGCACTGATAATGCCCAGCTTTACCAGAGCTGATAACTTCCATGACTTGTCCTCCTACAGTGAGCTCAACAGCATCGCCTAGAATTCATATTCCTCCAGAACCTTAGAAAGTGGCACTATCTGGAAGCAGGGTCTTTGCATATGAAGTCAAGGCCCTGGACAGCACATCCTCCTAGATTCTAGGTCATTCCTACAACCTTTGACTGGTGACTGGTGGCTTCATAAGAAGAGGAGAGGACAGAGACAGCAAAGAAGATGTGAAGATGATTACGGAGAGGTGAACAATTTATGTGGAAGCCAAGAAACACCAAGGATGCTGATAGACCAAGCCAAGAACGAAGGGAATGCACAGGACAGATCCTCCCTCAGAGTCCCAGAAGCCCCCTCAATTTTGATTTTGCGCTCCTGGCCTCCTGTTTGCAGCAGAATGCATGTGTATTCTTTTAGGCCACTCAGCTGTGGTCATTTATGAAGCCTTCCATGGCTTCATCCATAAGGCAGGCGTTCTTGCTGTCCTCCAGGTTAGAGATGAAATGGCAGGGCTTGGAAAGGAGAGGTGGCTTGCTTGGAGTCACCCAGCACAGCAGAGCTGGGCTGGAGCAGGCTGAGTTGCAGTGACCAGGGGTGGCAAGGAGAATGCAGAAGGTGCCAGGGGTCATGGGAGACAAGGAAGACTGCGGGGCATTTTGCAGACCTCCACTGAGAACGCTGGATGCACCACAGAGTCACGCAAGGAACACTCACGTGTGCCCTCAATTGAAGGAGAAAAGAGAAAGCGCAGCAGACTGCACCAAGGCCTAAGCTGTGCAAAGTCAGCTGCAAGCAGACAGAGCTTGCAAAAGAGGCAGCTAGACGCCCCTAGGCATGCGCTGTGCTGCATGGGGATTCCTCTCATCCATCATCCCAAGTGGTCCCCATGTGCTGTGTTCTGTTTTTAACAGGGAAAACACACAGAAGGACCCCTTCCTTCGCTCCTAAGATGCACGCAACCCTGGGCTTCCCTCCACTTCTTCCCCACAAGGCAGCCCTCTACTCACTTGCAATCCTGCTGCCAAGGTGTCCCCTCCCTCTTGGTGTCTGCACTGCAGTCACAGTGGCCAGCTGTCCCCTGGCAGTGGAACCTGGGCTATGGGGCTGGCTTGTTGGGAAGGGAGGAAGGGAATGTGTTTCATCTCTGTGCTGACATCAGACCCTGTGCCAAGGGAGGGGGAGGGGTAGCGCTGAGGTCCCTTGATCTCCACCACCAAGGTTTTCCTTTTGCCCAGCAGGATATATTTTCCAGAGTGCCTGCTACTTACCAGTACTTCCTCTGGCTGGTAGGGTGAGCCGGAGCCATGGCATAGGGTAATGGTGGGTACTGAACCTTTTTCTTTCAGAGCGTGACTCTGATCATTTTCTGTCATTACCATCTTATGCGTATTCAGTGGTATGTTTAACTACCAAGGGGAGGAGTAGTAGGAGATATGAGAAGTAACTCTGGGACCCTCAAGGTCTGTCTTTAGCCAGAAACAGAAGTATGAGTGGAGAGCTATGAGCTGAGGAGGCAAAGGGACGCAGCGGTCCTGGAAGAGCATCCAGGCACAGAAGGAAGCAACACACGCAGCAGAGGCCTGGGGCAGGAGGCTGAGGCAAGGAAACTGACGAGAGAAGAAAGGGATTCCAGGAAGAAGGATTAGGGTGGAGGAATCACGTCACAGGATGATGTCAGTGATTTTGATCTCTAGCTTAGGGCAAGATGGTTGCTGAGAGATATGCTCACATTTTTATTCAAGCTAAGAACCTGCAAACCAGCTGAGGTGTCTGAAGTGCCAGGTGGCTGGGACAGGTCACGTTGCTCCAGTTCATTTTATTCCTTTGTTAAGAGGTGAGATGCCTCACCAGGCCCAGACACTTAACGGAGCGTTTGCTTCGTGCCATGTGGCTGTCCTCTTGTGCTGCTTTAGCAGAATACCTGAGTCGAAGCAACCGGTAAAGAATGGAGATTTGTTCCAGAGCTCTGAGGGCTGGCAGTCCAAGAGCAAACAGTGTTGGAACCTGGGGAGGCCTGTCTTGCTGCATCAGATCCTGGCCAATGGCAGATGGGCAAGAAAGGGCCAATGGACAGAGAAGCAGGAGCAGCTAAATGCGCTCTTCTAACAAACCCTCTCTTCCTAGGTATAGCAAGAGCTGGCTGTCTGTGAGGATACTAAGCAGTACCAGCCCTATGCTGGGTCTCACCGTGCAGTAGGGTGAAACTCCCAACACAGCTTTGGGAGATGTGTTCACACCACAGCAATTATGGGTGACAAAGCTGAGACTCAGAGAGGTGAAGTGCCATGCCTGGGGCACACAGCAGCACAGAGGCGGTTGTTGGTTTGCACTTGAGTCTGTCACTCTGTAGAATTCTCAGCATGTGGCCCCAAACATGGTTCAGGGAGGATTAAGGACACAAAGAGGCCTGGAGCTGGTCCTCTGCATCCACTGCTTCTCCCTTCAAAATTGCAACATTAGTAGTGGTGCAGAGGAGATGTGTGTGCATGTGTGCACCTGCACTCGCGTTCCTATGCCTGCGTGCATGTATGTGTGTGTGTGTGCATGTGTGCATGTGTGTGTGTGTGTGCACGCACAGTTATTTCTGGAAGCAAGGGGACTTAATTAAGAATTGAGTTCTCAGCTTTCCTGCTGAGGTTTAGCCATGGGGGTGCAAGATGAAGAAAAGAAGTCAAAGTCACAGCAGACTGCAGACAGTGACACCAAAATAATGAAAACACCTGCGGAGCCTTCCAGTGGGACAAGGGAGCGGATCAGGACGCTGTGGTAGGATCAGCCGGACATCCCAAGCCCAGTCTGAGCATTCTCTCCTTCACAGGCAGGCCCCTTTCTGGGCCTGAGTTGGAGCCTAGTCCAGGAGGCTGCTGTCCTTGCTGGATGCAGACACTGTGTCACTGGACTGAGGGTTAAGCAGGGGCCAACCCCACAAGAGGCATCCACATGGTCTTCCTGAAGTTTGCCTCTATCCTCTGGCATCCTGTCTCCTTGCACCTTCTCCCCTCACTCTGTCTCCCTCCATGGCTCTACAGGCCATGGGCCCTTTTCTGCTTTAGGATTCCAGAACACATCCACCCAACCCAGGCAGCTGTGTGATGAATCCAACGGAGAGATGGGTTTTGTTTGGCCTGTGGTGTTTTTCTTATGCATTCTGAAGACTGGGTACAGCGAGTAGAGAATGTGGCTGTGTCTGTGGCCTTGAGCTTTGCTCAGGGTCCAGGGAGATCAGGACAAGGGCCCTGGGAGAACAGTGGTAGCCAGCATGTGTGCTTAACGATGTCTCTGATCTGCAGCATCTTAGTCTGTTTTCTGTTGTTCAAACTGAATATTGGAGACTGGCATCCCAACACCACTATTTGCACAGCAAATCGGTGAGAGATGACACCGTTTATATAGGAAATCAATGTATTTCTCAGTTGGGGGTTGGAATATCCAAGAGCATGGTGTGGCTTCTTGTGAGGGTTTATCGCTGTGTCATGACATGGCAGAGGGTTCTGCAAGGTGACAGACGGCAGGCTGGCTAGCTTTGCTTTCTCTTTTTCTTCTTACAAAGCCGCTAATGCTATCCTGGGGTCATCCCTTGATGACCTTATGTAGTCCTCATCACCCTGCCCCCACCAAAGCCCCATCTCCAAGTAGCAAAAGTTGACTCTGAGGATTAAGTTCCTCACACCTAAATTGTTTAGGCGACGCATCAGAATCTTAGCAGAAACTGATAGAGGCAATGCAGGGTAATATAAGATATAAGCGGGCGGCTTCCATAATCTGGGGCAATGGCATTCCCAGTTCTGAAAAAGAAAAAAAAAAAAAAAAACATTTGGCCCAAGGAAAAATGGCTGTGAAGGATAGGATAGGAGAAGAAACTTGGAACCAGGTTAGAGCATGGTGTCAGGTGGCTGGCATTCAGCATTTAGGTGAACAGCTGAACAAGGAGGACTGAAACTGGGTGGGCTCAGGAAATAGTAATCTTGAGGTCTTGGTAAGGTTCAGGGATTATTCTGCTGCCCTAAAGAAGTCACTTCATAATTTCTTATAGCCATTGCTGTAATTGTTACATTAAGGCAGGATGACCTGTGGCAGTGCTGTCAAACGAGTTTCTTGGGCCTCTTGAATAAGAGGGGCTGTCCCAGGCTCTGCCTGCCCTTCCATCCCAGGTAACAGAGGTAGACCAAAGTCACGTGTGACTCCCCCCAGTTTCCATGCGGTAGCTAGGAGGGCCAGTGCACTACATTTCTCAATTTCCTCCTCTTCGATCAAAGGCAAAGTTGTTTTCCCTGTTCTCCTTCAGCTAAGGTCATTAAGGAGAACACAAGCTGGGCAGCAGGGCCCTCCCTCCACTCACACCTACATCCTCTCTGTACCTGCCAGCTGCCTTTTCATATCTCAGCCTCAGCAGTGACCAAAGGGATGGCAGGGAAGGGGAAGTGGCAGTTTTTATTCGATGAAGTAGCTTTGCATTCCCTGGCTTAGGTAGGTGGTCAAAGTTAGATTGTTCCACCAAGAGCATTCCTCCAGGCCTTGTAGGGGCTACCGTACTGGGTTCATCTGTTTTTTTTTTTTTTTTTTTTAACTAGTTCTCATTTGTCTGATGACTTTCTCCTTAGGTTCTGAGTCCCGGCTATCCCTTCATTCAGTACCAAACGTCAGGTCTATAATATCGTTTCAGCAGAAATGAATGCTACCTTGAGTTGGCCTCTTTTGTTCTTGGAGCTATACGAGGTCCAGTGAAGCATTCACGTGTGCTCTGGTCTAGCCTCAGGTGAATGAAGCATGTCCTTGTCGAGACCAACGCTCAATCGTGATCTCTGTCGCCATCAGCAGCAGCACCGTCACCATCATCATCATCACCCTCAACACTGTCTGGTCTAAAGCAGTAGCCAAATATTCTCCTAAATGGCCACAGAATAAATAATTTGGAACTGACTAGCCACTTGTTCTCTGTCATTATGATGCAACTATTTTTATAGTCATTTCCTGAACCTCACAGAGTATGTAAATGAATGCAAGTTGCCATATTCCAATAAAACTTTATTTATGAAAGTAGGCAGCCAAGCTCAGATCTTAGTTCATTGATTCCTGATCTAAATAGACTTCAGAAATTATATTTTCCTGCCTGCCTGTGAAGCCGATGGTCACACTGTCTTTTGCTACACGACACAAATCCACCTTACTGTAGTACCTCAGCAATCCATGCAAATGTTTGAACACATACAAAAATAGCCCAATACAGTGATTAACCCATAGTTATCACCCAGCTGCAGCAGCCTTTCTCTCATTCTTTAAAAAAAAAGATATGAAGAGTAGTTGTGGTAGCTGAGAGATGACCAGTGAAGGATGTAGGATTAAAAGGAAAAAAAAAAAGAGCATCAGAGAACTCTCCTCTCTGCTGGAGAAGCTTGTAGCTGTCTCTTTAAGTCATTGCAGAGGCTGTGATGGTTTGAGGTCAGAGAACTCCTGGATCTTCAGGCCTCCAGGTAGAGATATTTTCTGACACAGCTGTGTTGGCCCTGTCTGCCTTCCTTAAACAGCTGAGGAGAGCTGCCAGGATGAGTCTTCTTTGTAAGTGAAGTGACTTTGCTGATTCTTGCTGATGGCAGCATCATGGAGTCCCGGGGAGTCTGGGGACAGCTGTGAGTTAGAGCGCTGGACCCACCTCAGCGGCGACCTTGGGCAAGGTACTTGGCTTCTTGAGTCCTGCTTTGTACATCAGCACATTGTGCTAATAGCACCTGCCCCTGTAGGGCACTGAGAAGGACTCAATGAAGTAGTGAATGAGGTGTTGTGTGTTTGAGAATATTCTGAACTCAGTGAAGACACAAACAGGTTCCTTTCCTCCATTGCTGTTTCGGGCTGTGAGCCTTGTTTGCCCAGCTTCTGTCAACATCTGTGGCAGACAATAGATCCTTAGGAGTTCCCTTTCCCTGGATCTAACCCATTTTCCTTTGCTTTCTCTTCCTTGTGATGAGGCACTCATCAATTTGCTGAAAAAAGAGCCTGTGGCATCTGCTCCATGCCATCAGAGGCAGGGATGAAGTAGGCAGATTCAGAGCCATCCTGGGATGCAGCGTCTAGGAAGGTGCTTGTGTCATGGCTCTCAAATGCACAAGGCTTGATCACCCCTGGTGCTCGCTAAAACAAGTGACTACAACCTGTCTCCACCTCCTGTGCTGCCGAGGTAGGTGACAGGAAGGTGAGGAGAAGAACCCATTGGAATTGTGGGTCATTAGCTCAATGCAGAGGCCTTGTGCTCCCTTCCTTGAGGGCCCAAGTACTAGCCCTCCTGTCATCTGACTGTGCTCCCAGAAATTCATGTGTCGCAAACCTCATCTCCAAATTCATATGTTGGTGGCACTTGGAGGTGGGGCCTTTGGGAGGTGATTAGGATTAGATGAGGTCAGGCGGATGGGACCCCCAGGATGGCATCAATATATTCAAATGAAGAGGTGGAGAGACCTAAGCTGGCATACCTACCTTGTCTCCCAACCAAATGCCCTCTGCAATGTTATTATGCAGCAAAATCCTCAGCAAATATCAGTGACTCAAGAACCAGGAACTGAAGAAACTTCACTACTTTGTCGTTCACCAAGCATCAGATATTTTGATATAGCCACAGAAAACAGATTAAGACCGGCCATCTGAATATCATTCCTGAACTTTCTATATGGAGAAATCCAAACCTATCACAGTTGGCCAGAGAAGCAGCCCTTCCTAAAAGATTGAAGAGAATAAGAACAGCCAGAAAGCTGAGACATTTGCTGTCATCCCAGTCCCTTGATCTCAGAGGAGGGTGAGAGCAGGAAGTGCCTCAGAGACGATCCCACTTCCTGCAGTACAAAGTGAGGATGGGGAATGAGAAATAAGGCCAGGTCCCCTGAGCCCCTACCCGTGCAGTGAAAAGGACAGCAGAGGAGTGATGGAGAGAGTGGCATGTGGGCTGCAGGTAGGATTGCAGTTCCTCACCCATGTGACTGGGCTTCTCATGACTTCCAGTGCTATCAAGCTCTGAGTGCCAGCCTATGAGTGCTCCATAGAATCCACTCCACGTAGGCTCCACCATACACCTACATGTGAGTCAGGGCTCACTGGGTGGCTAGCTGAGGAAACCACACCCAAGCTATGTGGAGAAGAAAAGAAGTATTCATTACCAGCATAGCAGGCAAAGACTCTGTAGTTCCTTTTTGAAGGAGAGGCTAAAGGAGCCAGTGCCCTGGGACTATATCTAGACATGGGAATGAAGAACTTGGGCACGTCTAGGTCGCTCATTGTCTCCCTCTGTCTTTCCCCTTGCCTTTTTCTCATCGCCTGCCTGTCTTTGTTTAATGTTTTACTTCTTTGTATATTTGTTGGTCCAACAGTCCTGGGCAGCCGTTGTAGGACTGTGTTGGCTTTCTTTTCTTTTCTAATGAAAAAATTGCATTTGCTTAGAAGCATTCAGAATGTCAACAAAACAGTTGCAATTGTTTTTGCAATTACAAAATGGTCTCCAGTTAACAGAACAACAATTATTTCATATAAGCTGCATCAGAGACAACTGAAGATGAAAAACTACCATCCCTATATACAAGTAGCTCGTGCTGTGCACCAAAAAGAACCTGCTTCCAATTTCCATGCCAATTTACAACCCCTATACTGTGCCAGGTGAGGTTAGTGGCTATTGAAAAGACCACCAGGACAGGGCTATCTAAAGACACATTTGGTAGTGTGTTGACTATACAAAAAAAAAAAAAAAAAAAAGACAGTGTACTATTTAAATACAAATCTTACACAGCCTTACATTTCAATTTTTTTCTTCAAAAAGAGTTGTGTACAGGGGGGTTAAATGCTTTATAAGGAAGAAAAAGACTGCATTAAAACTGACTTATTCATCATCTTCCTCTTCCTCGCGGTCTTTATCTTCTTCCTCCTCCTCTCCATCCCCATCTTCCTCATGTTCCTCCTTATCCTTCTTTTTCTTGCTTTTTTCATCCTTAATGAATCCCCCTTTTTTTTTTTTTTTTTGCCGCATCAGATGTTCCTGTAGCCCGGTAGGCAGTGATGTCTTCTTTTCATACTTCTTCAGCTTAACAGCCTCCTTTTTGTATGGCTCCTTGTCATCTGCTGCAGTATTATTCTACATTTCTACAAGTTTCTTTGCAACCTCACCAATGGGAAGGCCAGGAAGTTCTCCTTTGATTTTTGGGTGATACTCAGGACAGAACAAGAAGAAGGCCGAAGGAGGCCTCTTGGGTGCACTGGGATCCTTGAACTTCTTTTTTTTGTTTCTCCTTTAGGAGGAATAAAAGTTTTCATTTCTCTTTCATAACGAGCCTTATCCACTTTTGCCACATCTTCAAATTTTCCTTTTTTTTTTTTTTCACGTCGTCTTCCACCTCTCTCAGCACTTCTTAGAAAACTCTTGAGAAGTTAACAGAAGCATCTGCGATCTTCTTCTCGTGCTTCTCTCAGCTTCTTAGGCTCTCCTTTGCCATGTTTACTTGTTTTCCTCAGCGAGGTACGGAGTCATCCAGTACCCCTCGAGTGCTCACTTACCCTGGCACTGTTTGTACGGAGCTCAGTGTGCTGCCTACATTGGCCTCCAAATGGCACTGTACGAAATTACACGGGTGGCCGAAGGCAATCCAGAATTTCCCCCTTCTGCTTCTGGAGATCAGAAATCCAAAACAGGCCAGAAATGGAGGAAAGAAAGTCCAGGAGCGGGCCGCCTTGTACTCCTTGGTACGCTGTTGTGGAACATCAGTCCCCTTGGTTTTTTCATGGTGACTCATTTCTCCACCTCCGAAGCCAGCCATGGCCCACTGAGGAGTCACACCACCCTGCTCAGGCACTGACTCTGTTGGCCTCTCCTTCCCACCTTCAAGAGCTCTTTGGTGATGGGAGGTTCGTTCACCCAGATAATCTAGGAAAATGTCTGTATTTAAAGTCTCTACTTAATCACTTTACTTCTATCTGCAACATTCATTTCCCTTTGCCATGTGACATAATATTCACAGGTTCCCAGGATAAGGACACGGACATCTTTGAGGGCCATTATTCTAGCTGCCACAGCCTGTCCTGGACACCTCCAACTTCACATGTTCATACCTGTACTCTTGTCTCCCCTTCACAAGCCTGTGTCTCCTACAACTTCTCTGAGCTGAACTGGCAGAGCGTTCAACTTTCTAGTTGGAAAATCCCCAAAGATTTGTCCCTCTTCCTTCTTACATTCAAACTCCAGTCCACCACAAATCTTACTGTCTGGAGCTCAGCACCGACCCAGAGCTTCCCCACTTCTTTCCAGCCTAGATTGGATGTTATCTTCTTGCCTGGATGATTTCAAAAGCCTCTCAAGCAGTCACCTGGGTTCTTCTCTTGACCTTTAGACCATTCTTTTTATTTATTTTTTAACTTAAAAAAAATTTTTTTAATGTTATGGCCAGCTGAGCTTGCCCTGAGTGTGGGGCCAGCACAGCATGTGGTGCCGAGGATTGAACCAGGGTCCCTGAGGTTGCCTAAGCTTGCCTAAGGAGGTACTTTAGACCACTGAGCTGTCTCACCAGCCCATTTAGACCATTCTTAGCAGATCAGACAAAGAGGACTTTTAAAATGGAAACCAGATCATTTCCCTCTTGACAGGTAGCTGTATCTGAGCAGGAGATTGTATTAGTCATATTTCTAGCTGCTCTAAATGTGCCAGTTTTCAATGTACCTTACATATGTACCCCAGATATGCTTCACTCTGAACTATCCAGCAATATATCTGTATCACAGTGTCTTGGCTTTCTGTCTCCTTCCTTGCCCCTATGCGCCCTACCTTTGGGAGGAGTGCTCCTGGGAACCCACTTTTTAAATACAAATCACCCAATCCAATGTGCACACCCCAGCCACTCATTCATCAGGCCCTCACATTCTGTGCCTTGAGCTGTATTTCTTAATCTCTTTGGAAACACACATGGAAGGGCATCCAGACGCCCCAGAGCCCAGTGAAGTTATTTGAATTGCTCTCAACTTTCTCACCCTGCCTCCCTTATTCCTTTTCACAGAAGCAAAGTAAAGGCTCATCTTTGAGGCCTTGCTTCCCGAGAGTGGGTGGCCAGGCCTGGTATGCTCCCACATGTGCCTGTGAACTGTGAGCTGTAAACGATTATTTTTCTCAAGGCGTTCATTACTTGGTCTGATTACTTGATCATCTCTCGGATTTTCTACTAATAACTTGTAATTAGGAATAGAACATTAGCATCAGACCTATGGGGACCAAGTGCTGCTTTTCTACTGATAAAATCTCTTCTCAAGCACTTGGCTTAGATGTAATGAATAGCGTGCTAAAATTTTCCTGAACTGAATTTGCCCGCTCAAACGGCAGGTACCGCCTACCAAAGGTAGAGTTTTACTAAGCTGGCCAAGCAAGCGAACTAAAATGCTATGTCTCTCCCCTCCCTCTCTCACTGTCTGATCTCTGTCTGTCTCTTTCTGCCCCTGTCTCCCCCTTCTTCCTTCTTCTCCTCCAGAGTTCTCTCACACTCATCCTGACGAAGCTTACATCACGCAGAGTGAGATTACATGTCAAGGAACTGACTTAGTCTCGCTAGGCAAGAATCAGTGAAGACCTGGACCCTCTAATTGAACACAGCCCAAGAAAGGCTAAATTCTGTCAACAATAATAGGATTCTCTTGGAAGCATACCCCTTCCCTGTTGAGCCTGGAGGTGTCTATAGCTCTGGAAACATTTGGAATGCAGCTGTCAGTAGTTGGGAAGCAGGGACTCAGTTAAGTCACGTGGACTCAGTTAAGACATTGTGGTGATAGATTGCATGGTCCTAAGTACTTAGGTTTTGGAGGAATTTGTTACATAATAAGAGCTAGTTTATAATTTTTGAGCACAGTGCTCTTCAGATAAATGCTCAAAACATATATATTGCTGTAATTGTTTTTGGTCTGGTTAAAAAAATAAGAAAGTGTTTTCCCAGATATCTCCCAAGAATGGTCTCATAAGTGCTAAGGTTAGAAATATTTTCCTGATATTTTACCTTCCAAGGCTCTGAACTGTCTCTAGCCTCAGGAAATTTAGAAGCAGAAAATACAGAATTGTTTTGCTTCCCTTGGGTTCAGAGGCACCGAGAGACAAACCTGAAATGAGCGGCTTTCCCTTTCCTCACTGGTCCTGGGTTTCTCTGCTCATCCCTTGTATTTAGTTACAGCCCAAATTCAGCACTAGCTGAATCGCATGGAAATGGCACTAGATTAAAACTATGAAGCCCACATAGAAACAGGCCTCCAGTTTCCAGAGCTGCTAGAGAAATAGGGGGAAAGGTGGCTAATAAAGTGCCTTGTCTAGATCTTGGCAAAATAGACAAAGTAATGATGCCCGTGCAATTGCTCACAGGGAAGATTTTCTGGAACTTGATTCAGAAGAATAGTTCCAAAAAGTCATAGATGAATTCACAAGATGAATCACACTCTAAATCTAAAGACATCTATAAGGTAATTTTCATATCTAATAATGGTTTTGCTTGAAAATCCACCTAGGCTGATTCTGGCCTAGGCTGAAACAGTGACTCATTCCAGCTGGGCACTTGCCCAAGACAATGAAGCGTAATTCTGGGATCAAGATTCATTATTCCCCTCTGCCTTCTCCCCTTCCCTTGCTTCCCTTCCTCTCCCCTCTCCTTTACTCCTCCCTTCCCTCTTCCTTCCTTTTATTCTTTGCCTTTCATTTTATCTTTGCTTTCCAAGGCCAGCCAAATAGCTCAGTGAATTAAAGCACTTGCAAACAGGCACAGGGGCCAGGCTTTGATTCCTGGGCCTGCCCTGCTGGCCCCTTCCTTGAAGCACAGGGAGACAGCAATCGAGACTGGGTGTGGTGCCATGTGCCTTAATCCCTGCTCTTGGGAGGCTCTAAACAGGTGGATCAATGAGTCTGCTCTAGTAGTGAGACCTTGAACACCTGTAGGCCCTTCCCTAAAACACATTAGCTTAGCTTCCCCCTTCCTTTCTTTCCTTCTCTACCTCCAACTCTCCTTCTGTTCTTTTTTTTTTTTTTTTTTTTTAAGCTTTAATACTTAGACTTCACTACATAGCCCTTTTAAAATTGTGTTTCTCTTTCAAGGAACTTTCTCATCTTAGTTTCAGTGGGGATTGTTGAGACTTTTGTATCATGGACCTTTGTATGTTTCAGCGAAGGTATCTCCTTTCGTTTCTCTCAATTCATTCGTCTTTCTAGGGATAGTGATAGAAAAATAATAAAAGCTGTTAGACTGGTAGAGCACTGTAAGGGCATAAGGTTAATAAAAGGAAGACAAAGACATTTGTCTTAATTTGGACAGTTTCTTAATTTGCTTACCTTTCTGCATAATCTCAGTAATTTTGCTTGTAATCCTAGCACTTGGGAAGCTGAAAACAGGAGGTTCACTGTGAGTCCATAGTGAAACCCCATAGTACCTGTAGACCCTGAACCTCACTGATCTTAGTAGAGTGAATACAAAGACCCATTCTCCTTGCCTTTACATATATATATATATATATATATATATATACATATATATATATATATATATATATATATGTGTGTGTGTGTGTGTGTGTGTGTGTGTGTGTGTTTATTTTTTTGGGGAAGGGTCTATAGGGTGTTCAGGGACCTACTACTATATTGGATTCATAGTGGTCCACGTGTTTACAGCCTCCCAAGAGCTGGGATTACAGGTGCATGTTACCACCATACCCAGTCTCAATTGCAGTCTCAGCATGCCTTGGGGCGAGGCCAGCACTGCAGGCCCAGGGATGGAATCCATGGCCCCTGTGGCTGCTTACAGGTACTTTAATCTGCTGAGCTATTTGGCCGGACCTTTCTCTTTGCTTTTAGTTTCAAAGGACTTAAGGAGAGACTGTACTTCTCTTTCCTGTTAATATGAGCCGGGCAGTGGGCATGGCCTGGAGATTTAGAGGCAAGAAAGGAGTGACTCCACAGCTGAACAATAGATTAGAGAAGCGAATTCTTTTACAGTGTCTATTACCCGAAGTGATCCGTAAACTCTAAATGATCTCTATCAAAATTCCAATGGCATTTTTCACAGAAACAGCTTGTAAAATCTGAATTATAAAATTCAAATGGAACCAAAAAAAAAAAGCAAAACAGCCAAAGCAATCTTGAGAAGAAACAAAGTTACAGTTATATGGTTTCAAAACACATTACAAAGCTATAGCAACCAAGACAACATGGCAGTGGCATAAGTGAGACATATCGACTAATGCTACAGAATAGAGTCCAGAAATACATGTATGCATTTATTATCAGTTGACTTTTGAGAAGGGTACCAAGAATACATGATGGGGAAAGGATATGTCTTCAATCAACACTATTGGAAAAACTGGATATTTAAATGTAGAAGTAGCCGGGCGTGGTGGCTCACGCTTGTAATCCCAGCACTTGGGAGGCTGAGACAGGAAGATTGGTGCGAGTTCGAGACCAGCCTGGGCTACAAAAGTGAGCTCAAGGCCAGCCTCAACTGCATAGTAAGACCCTGTCTCAAAAAGACAAAAAAAAAAAAAGTAGAAGAATGTAATTGTGATGCATATTTCACACTAAACACAAAATAAAATGGATGGGAATTAACTTAAGAGTTGAAATAATGAACCTACCAGAAGAATGGAAGAAAATGATTTAGGCAATGTTTTTTTGGACATGATCCCAAAAGCATAAGGAACAGCAGCAAAGATAAACACTTGAGATTATATTCCGCAAAGTGTCTTCTTAACAACAAGGAAAAACAATACACATAATGAAGAGACATCTTGTAGATGGGACAAAGGTACTTGTTCATGTTTCTGAAAAGTGGCTTAATACTCAAAGCATGTAAGGAACTTGTCCAACTTAAAAACAAGCAAATACATAACTTGATTTTTTAAATTTAATTTTATTTTGAAAAGTAAAAGCAAAGCAAGAACAAAAATCAGAAACAAAGAAAGATACAGGGCAACATACAATGTATGTATGTGGTATGGTTTGTGTGTGTCCCCCAAAGCCTCATGCAGTCATGAGGCAGCTTGTAGAATTTGTAATTGATTATTGTGGGTGTGGGTGCTGCACCTCCCTTGGGGCAGGTGATTTGCATTTCAGTGTAAGGAAGGAAGAGAAGTTAGCTGCTTGAGCTGCTGCTACTCTCTCCCTTCACTCTTTCTCTTGTCCACTGCCATGAAAGGTTGTTCTCTGCCCTGAGCCACCCTGGCTTGGAGCCAGCTGAGTATGCACTGAAACCTCCAGTAACTGTGAGCTAAGTAAACCTTTCCTTGGGGCTGGCAAGATAGCTTAGCAGTCTAAAGCACCTGTTTAGTCAAGCTTAAGCAACTGCAGTGACCACGGTTCGATCCCCGGCACCACATGCTTTATCAGCCCCACCCACAGGGCAGGTTGAGCTGGCCATAACATAAATAAAGTTTAAGATACTACTTGGTAAGATATTTCAAATTAAAAATAAATAAATAAACCTTCCCTTCCCTCGTTTTGAGTATTGGGTATTTGTCCTAACAATGAGAGAAGAGTAACTAAGACAATGTGATATAGATTTTCAAACCAAGAATAGCTAATTAACAGTGATTGATATGTTATCTATTTTATCATAACATGTGTTGCACAATTTAGCAGATATTGTTATGTAAGATTCTACATAAATAACTTGATTTTAAAAATGGGTGGAGGACATTCTGAAAAGAACACATATATATAGGCCACAGATATACGAAAAAATGTTCAATCTGGCCAGTCATCAGGTCTGTGCTAATTAGAAAAGCAATGAGATATCATCTCACGCTTGCTAAAATGTCTACCATCAAAACAGCAAAAGATATGTTTGTGACGATGTGGAAAAGAGGAGTCACTCGAATGTTACTGGTAAATTGGTAGCACTTTAGGGAAAAGAATATGAATATTCTGCAAAAAACATTTTTTATTTTCTTTAAAATAAAAGTTTTTTTTTTTTTTTTTTTTTTTTTTTTTTTTTTTTGAGACAGGGTCTTGCTACGCAGTTGAGGCTGGCCTTGAGCTCACTTTTGTAGCCCAGGCTGGTCTCGAACTCGCACTGATCCTCCTGCCTCAGCCTCCCGAGTGCTGGGATTACAGGCGTGCGCCACCACGCCCGGCTAAAATAAAAGTATTTTAAAAGTTAAGAAAAAGGAAATTGAACTAGTACAGAGAAGAGTTATCTGCACCCACATTCATTGCAGCATTATTCACAGTCAACCCAAGTGTCTATCCATGAATGAATGAAATATATTCATATATATATATATATATATATATATATATATATATATGTATGGATTCCACTCAGCATGAAAACTGAAAGAAATATCAGCATTTTTGCCAACATAGATGAAGATGGATGACACTGTGGTAAATGAAAAGAGCCGAGAACAGAAAGAAATATCTCATGGTAGCACTAATATGTAGAATTTAAAAAAAAAAATTAGACTTGAGCTAGGACTATAGTTTTATGGTGTAGCACTTGTCCTATATGCGTGAGACCTTCAGTTCCATCCCCATACCAAATCAATCAATCAATCAATCAATCAATTAATCAACCATAGAAACAGAGTAGAATGACAGTTGCCAGAGAGTTTGGGATGCCAGGGATGTATTTTCAAGCGGGGAGAAGTTGGTCAAAGGGTGCAAAACTTAAATTGTGTAAAATAAATAACTCCTGGAGAGTCAATGCATGGTAAATAACAGTGTATTGTGTACTTGAAAACTGCTATATGTTAGCTCTTGAAATCCTCAGTACATACACAAAAAGGTAACTATGTGAGGTGATACATATGCTAATTATTTGCTTATTTCACAATGCATAATATATTAAAATAAAACAGTGTAGATAGACTTTCGTCAATTATGTTTCATTAAAACTGGGTAAAATAAAGACCCAAGTCCTTCTACCATATGGATGGTAACAGGCAGTGGCTATAGAGGTAGAGAGCTCCGATCCAAAGTCTTGTGAGGCCCCAGCGATTTCCTTTCAATGTGAACCACACTTTAAAAACATTATGAGGTCATTTTTCTTCTGCCCTTGCCATTCCCCATCTACAGCCTATTTCATGATGGGAGGAGCTGGATGTAAACGTGCTGTTAGGCTCTAACTGGGGTCATACATCTCTGTAAAAATTATTATTTAAATCAGACTGATTCATCATACACGTCGACATTTTCCCTTACCCTGCTTCAATCTAGGCTGTAGTATTGAGCTGAAGTCTATTTGTGCAACCAGACCACGGAATGCTGCTGCTGTGGTCTAATTAGTTGGAACACAAGCATTTCAGCTGTGGACATTTCTTTGAGGAAAATGACACTGGTGTACGTTTTATGTTGTGTGTGTGTGTGTGTGTGTGTGTGTGTGTGTGTGTGTGTATGTATTAAATGTTTCCTATAATGTGTGCTGGCTGGGCATCCACATGCCTGTAGTAAGACTGGCATAAGCCCCCATCCTGCAGTACTGAGATGATCATTCCACTGGACAGATTTTTTTGTAATGAGATACAGATTGGGCATACCAGGGCTATCTCTACCTAGTATTAGAGATATAGCCACTTCCCCCTAAACTCAAAATTCAGCCCCAGTCTAGTTTCTTCAAGGAAACACACTTGGAAAAGCAGCCTGTGAATCTCCAAGGGAGTGGCCCTGGCCCATACGAGTGAGTGGAGCTCACCCACTCTCTTAGCCAGTGTTTTCCTCTGCATCACTCGGGACACATTTCTCTATTTGCCCTCCATACACTTGAGTGTTGTATCAAGGACACAACCAGGTATGCTCCAAAATTCAGAAAACCAATAAACATATAATGGTACAATAAACAATACAAATAAGAATGCAGTATAAGAATAACAATGCCACTATCTACTTAGCATTTATATGATGCTGGACATTAAAAATTCTCTGAAAGTTATTCAATACATACATGCAGGAAGAACTGCAGAGTTTATGTGCACATCCTATGCCATCTTACACGGGCAGGTGTTCTGCAACCAGTCTGTCATGGACACTGAGTAAGAACTGTACTCTTTTTATGCATATTACCTAAGTGAAGAATTTTGTATAGGTTACAGTATCACCTCTGTGGGGGGGGGGGATTTACCCTTCATTCTAAATAGCTCAACTGAAACTGTTAAGTGCTTTGTCCTGCAGAAACACCAGTGAATAAGCATCTCCACTTTTTCTATCAAGGATTACATACTTGTATGGGTTGCTAGGGTTACTATAAAAATACCACAAATTCTATTTCTTAAAAAGTAGTTTATTGGGCTGGCAAGAGAGCTCAGAGGACTAGGTGTCTGCTTTGTCAAGCACAGGAACCAGGGTTCAGTTCCCGGGCCCACATGCCCCACCGGCCCTGATCTCAGGGTGCTGAACCTGAGACTGAGTCTGGGTGTGGTGCTGCATACCTATAATCCCAGCACTGGGGAGGCTGAAAACAGGAGAATTACTGTGAGTCTGAGCTGTGCAGTGAGACCCTGTACTAAACACAAGAGTGAAAAATAAAATAGTTTATTGTCTTACAGTTATGGAGGCTAGAAGGTAAAGACTGAGAAGTTGACATGCGCAGCTCTTTCTGAGACCTGTAAAGGAAGGACATATGCCAAATCTCTCTTGGCTTCTGGATTGCCACCTGTCCTCATAGTATTGTCCTTGTATCTGTGACTGTCAACGAATTTCTCCTTTTCATGATGATGCAAGTCATATTAAATAAGGGCCTGACCCTGTGGTCTTACTTTAATTTGATTATCTTTATAAAGATACTGCATTCCAATTAAAACATGGTGGGAAATACTGAGGATTAAGACTCCAACATGAATTCAGGGGCCAGAGAAGGGTATAGAATCCAATGTAGGAAATTCTTATTTTCTAGTTCAAAACGTTCTTTTTTAAAAAAAATTTTTTTAAATTTTTAATTTAATTTTATTTTATTTTCTTGTTTCAGAACTTTTGTTTGTTTATTTATTTTTATGGCTGGATCAGCCTGCCCTGAGGGCAGGGCTGGCGCAGCATGTGGTGCTGGGGATCGAACTGCGGTCCGCAGCCGCCCAAGCTTTCCTAAGCAGGCGCTTTAGACCACTGAGCCATCCTGCCGGGCCCTAATTCAAAACGTTCTGCTCATGATGTGCTCCAAATCTGGAGGAAGAAAAGGTTGGAAACACACTCACATCTTCAGTGGTCCTTATGCAAACAGCACTTACCATGCTGAGCCAAATCCCTGCTACGGGTGATGATGGACAGTCGGGGATAACTGGATTAGCTGAGTGTGTGCTTCGGGCTGTGAGGGTCCTACGCACATGTGACCCGGATTGTGAATATAGCTGCCAAATTTACACAAAGTCCAGAATGCCAATTTTCACCTTTGTAGTTATTATTGTTGCACAAATGATGAAAACCTGGCTGTGTGAAGTTAGAAGTAATTAGCACTTTTTGTGATTCGCTCCAAAGGGACACCAGCTTGACTGAACATGATGGACTTTTAATTAACTCTTATTGTTGGCAACACAGGATTTCTCTGTTAGTGTGGGCTTATAGAGAGGTGTTCCATTAAGTTGCTAAATATGCTGTCACCTTGCTGAACTATTTTAAATGTGCCCTATTGCCCTGCCTTGGAGAGAACGAAAATACCTCCAGATGGCTCTGTGGAGTGATTCCAGAGTAGGCTGAGTTTGTGCCACAGAGACAATCAAGTCAGAGCATACATCGGCTCATTGAGAACAAGCTGGGTAAGCCCTTGTCATCTTGAGAGTGGCAGTGAGGCCACAGGGGCAGGGCCATGGGCCACTGTGAGGAAAGGAAGCTTGTATTTACTGTATGGGTATGAAGAACAGCCCCAACTATACCAGCAATGAAAAATATTATTATTAGCTATCTTTTACAGGAGGAAAAATCTCAGCCTCTGTGGGACTTGCTAGAGGCCACATGATTTTAAGCAGCTGAGTACTAAGAGTTTATGTGAGGTGGATTTTCTTGAACTAGGTATTAACAGTGCTGCCTTTGGCACATTTCAATAGCTTTTCCAGTTTGTCATTTGTAAGAGTTCCTGTCCTGTGCCTACCATGCAGAGCAATTCCTCATCATGTGGTACCTAGCTCCTCCTGAATCTTTATTCTCTTTTGCATAGAAGTGTAATAACCATTCTTTTTATATTGTCTGAGACTGAAGAGTTTCTCCAGATGTGGGAGTTTCACCCTGAGAAGCTTCACAGGACCTGAAGGGTCCTGAGTGAAATGAGGCGAGCTGGTCACCTTTGATTTAGAAGAGCTCTTTCCGTCAGTCACTTCCTTCCTTGAAATTCTAGCACCAAGGAAACCCATCATCTTCCAAAGAGTTTTCCTATCTCTTCTTCCAAATCAGTGTGTTTCCAATTCCATCCTTCTGGCCCTGTATACTTCCCAGGACTCACGTAGCAGTTTTCTAAATTCTCTGAGAATCCCAGTGAAGGAGCACCTCTCACTGGGTGACCCATGTCAATGTGTTTCTTAGGCTGTCATCTTCTGTCCAGCTCCATGGTTGTCCCCACACCGGTCTGCATCATCTCTGACTTTTATCAACCTAGACATGCATTACTTGACTCATGGGTAAACTAAGATTTGCGGTCTTTTCTTTCTCTGAATTAAGTTGCAGTTATAGTTTTACATCTACCAAATGGGACTTGGTTATTTCTTCTGGTTGTTTTTGAATTTTTGGGACATGTGGAAAGATTCAATTCTAGAATGATCACCACTACCTCTCAGGAACCTAGATATCCAGAAAATTGGAAATTTTTCATTCTACTGACAGGTTCTCCACTCTATTGCACCAGTGCTTTGCACTGTGAGGAGCCTCGGCTTCTGGCCCCATCAGTCAGTCTAGCAATTACTCTCAGGTGGATGGCTCAGGATGAACTATTCACCAGGCCGCTTGGCACTCCCAAAATACATGTCGAGTATTTTCATGTCTCCACGCCTTTGCTTTTTGGTTACTTCTGTCTCAAATAACCTTTGGCTACTTCTCCATCTGGAAAAATTCCAAGAATCCTACAAATTCAGCTTAAATGTCATGTTTCTTGAGATGTCTCCAAGCCCCTCCCAATTTATTCTGCTATGTGACTGCATCTCCTCTTCTGGGCGATGCTACAACATTGCCTGGCTGAGGTCTTCATGTTGCAGCGCAGTTCTGCTGGACGCAGCCTGGGTTTTCTGCTTTAGCAGACCCCTGAGTTCCTCCAGGTCAGAGAACATGTGCTTCACATAACAGTGTGCTTCACATGGAGTAGATGCCAACAAGTATTTGATGAATGTGTGAATAAGTAAATAAAACATCTCCTGTCAGGTTTTCGTCAAAGACAGCTCCACGATGCAGACGGCATTCATGTAGGCTTTGCTCGCCATTCACAAAGGCACAGCTGACTTTGCAGGCTCAGCCCCTTTAGGAAGCTCTCGCCTCTTCTATTCTACTTTATTATTTCTTAAAGGAAACAATATGATGCTTCCATAGTGCTTCTCAGAGCACACCAATCAGCATACTAATCATCCCGAAGTGTCATTGAAATCTGCCAATTTCATACATTTGCATATTTTCTGGACGTTCCCCATGCCCCTCCCCCTTTCATTAGCTATTCTTGGAAAAGCTGCACTCCCTCCATATTGCTCAAACTGACTTGATTTTTATTTCACTTTGTAAAGACAGATTTGTGAGATGATGAATTAGTCATTGGCAATTTCATGCATTTACGCTCTGTGCATTTACACCTTATATTTATTCAGCCTCATTCTCTCCTTCTGGCTCCAGATGGTGTGGCAGTACAGCCTCGGGTGTAGAAGGCAGAAAACTCATTCTCCTGCTGCCTCACCCCACCGTTAGGGCTCCATCCTGCCAGTTTGGAATGTCGAAGCACCCTCTGGCAAACGTGGCTGCCTCTGCTGATCGCACTGCTGCTCAGGAACCAGCAAATGGGAAGGAGACAATGGGAACTGTCAGCTACAGGCTCTTCTCGCTCCAGTCCCTGCCCTACAAATAAAGCCTCAGTGGGACCATAGTTTGATATAGTCACAGATGTGTGGTTTTTTTTCCTAAAGGCTTCATTCACTCAGGCAGCAAACCACAAGTGTCTCAAGAGAAGACTGACACAATGAAACTGTGAAACAAAAGAATCAAATCTTTAGATTTTCTAAAGCCCAAAGTCCTGCTGGCAGATGAAAAGAAAAAAAATGCAATTTTGTGTAATCAGGCTCCATGTGCTTTTGTGACTTCCGATGTGTGAAATGGAGATTCAGGTAAATATGTGAAACAAGGAATTATACAGTAGAAGAGTCAGAGAGATGATTTTGGTTATCTTTGAGAGGTGCACTTTGTACCTGCCCTTCCCCTCAAAGCAGAGCCCTGAAGGAGAAAGCACAAGACAAGGAGCTTGGTGATTATTGGGGAGATCTGAGAATAAAGACTCTTTCTTTGCTTTGCTATCGGATCCAGGGAGGTGGCTAGTGTGTATGTTTCCTAGGCTCACAGGCTCCGTAGAGTAGAAATGATGTATCACATCTAGGCAAAGAAGACCAGAGATAAGCTTTCAAAGTGTGAGATGAAAAATTCGTATACCCATGAGACAGGGATAGGACCCACTAATGGGATGAAACTGGTGAAGCTGCAGAGTTTTAAAAGAGGGTGTGCAGCTGCTATAATTTGATTCTAGAATATTCTTCAAAGATCCATGTGTTAAAGTCTTGTTTCTCACCCCATCCATGGGGAAATGGGGAGGTAATGGAACCTTTGAGTGATAGGGCCCAGTGTGAGACTTTAAGTTACTTGGATCACTAGCCTCAGAGACAACTGTAAGACTCTTTTATATTTTATGTCCAGGGCATAAAGCTTTGCTTTACCACATGCATCCAACCTTTATACTGTCCCCAAAGCAACAAATCTGAATTGTCATAGACCAAAACCTCTGAAGCTTTTCTTATTAGAGGTCAATCATCTTCAGTATTTGTTATGGATTAAAACAATAACCAATGATAATTTGAAGTTGTGTACTTAGCAAACATTTGAGGACTTAGGACTGTGGCAGTGGACCTACGGCATGTGTGCTGCAGCACGGTGTTTATAGCATTGAAGGCTCTAAAAGTTTCACCATCACTGACCTAGGACCACACACATCTTTACCAAGGATCTGAGGATCTGTGGTAATACAAAACCCAGAAACTTATGGCTCCTAATGCTGTGGACCTACACTGGCCTCTTAGAGACTGAAGAGAGCTGGGGTGAAAGGACGACCTTGAGGTGACTGAAGAGGCCCTGAGGTGGTCGAGATGATTTGCAATCAGCTGAGATCACTTAGAAGAGACTGCAGATCCCAGGGTGTAGGCAGACACTGAAGCTAATTAGGGGGTAAACAGAAGAGGTTTGCTTCTTGCACATGCATGAATGAACCTAGGGTTGGCAAGATTTATAGGTCAAAAGCATATGAATCATCCTCAAGGTTCCTATGAATCCTGGACTTTTAGAAGGAAACATAGAGGTTGGGAAGGGCAACCATATACAGTGGTACCTTGCTTCATGAATTTAATTAGCTCTACAGTTTTGGAAAAGATGCCCACACTAGTGTTTGTGTGGGAAAGAGAGTCCCAGTCAAGTTTGTCACCCAATACAAACAAACAAACAAACAAAAAATTGCCAAACGCTTATGTTTGTGAACCTAATTGTTTGCCCACGAAAGCATTTGCAAACTGAGCTAGCGCTGTGTTGGATGAATTTGGCCATTTCGTGCACTGGCATTGTCTTTGCCTCACATTTGCTAAGGAAAGAAGTAGAATCTTTTTTGGCCTGCAAGAAATCAGTGTCACATCAGAAAATCTAGTCTTCTTTCATACCAGAAGTGTACACACAGAGACATTTTGAAGTTTTAATATGGCTGAGAGTGTGTGTATGTGCATGTGTGTGTGTGTGTGTGTGTGTGTGTGTGTGTGTGTTTATGCAGAGAATGAAAACATACAGTGGAACCAGGGAACAGGTCTTCTGCTTGTAGAGATGGCAGTCCCTGGAGGAGATGAGTTCCAAATAGAGGGCAGTAACAAAGGGACAGCAGGAATATTTTACTGGCAGAAATAGGACCAATTATTTAATGTTACTTGTAAGACTTAAAGTATGGCTCCATTTGCAGGCTGTGAGACATAATGGAACATAACAGGGGTGGTCAAATTAAGCCAATTGGCTTGTCCCAAGTTTTCTCATTAATTACCATTTTCTCTATTTGCATCCCATATGTCATCTTTGCACAGATTCAGTGAAAACTGGCAGGGAAGGTACGAAGGCACGAAGAAAAATGCGCAGAAAAGTGTCATTGTTTTCACTTGTTCTGCAAAACAGGCATGGGGGAGATAAAACTAAATTATTTCATTTTGGAAGTGTTAAATAAAAATTACAGCTCAGGACTAAACTGTTTGACTAGGTATTAACAGATAGGGTTAAAAATGGAGTCATTTATGCTAAAGTTTTGATATATCAAGGTTAGAGATAACAGCCAAATTTCCCTAGCAGACCACTTTCAACTGGAAAAATAATGAAACTTTCTCTGGTTTGTTACTTAACTTGAAATAATCAGTTGTTTTCCTATTTCTCTTCTCTTCTCTTCTCTTCTCTTCTCTTCTCTTCTCTTCTCTTCTCTTCTCTTCTCTTCTCTTCT
>PVJA010019538.1:0-35835 GCA_004027025.1 Myocastor coypus | reverse complement strand
GGGAGGGGAGGGGAGGAGAGGAGAGGAGAGGAGAGGAGAGGAGAGGAGAGGAGAGGAGAGAAACTCTGAAGATCTTTGTCAGCTGGAGAGAAAGCTGCTGGCATTATATAATTAACCACGATGCAAAGGTATCTTGTTCCTTACAGGTAAAAAGGAGCTGTTTAAGTTCTGATCATGGCTTTATATCTCCATCTTCCTTTTTAAAATTTATTCATGTGGCCCAGGGCTTTGCTATACAGCTCACAGTCCTAGTGATCCTCCCATCTGAAGCCTCCCCAGTGTTGGGATTAGAGACATGAGCTATTCACCAGGTTTGGGAACTAGCAGTGCTTGAATGGGGTTCCAAGGCCAGTAAAGCATGTGGTACCAGAATCAAACCGTGGTCCCTGTGCTGTGCCTGAGCTTGCACAAACAGGTACTTTAGACTGCTGAGCTATCTCACTGGCCCTCTATCATTTCAATTCTATTCTATGTTTCAAAATTATAAGCATCTATGCCACTTCCACCTGGAGTTTTTCCTAATTATTATGGCAAATACCCATACCAGAGCCACTAGAATGTATTTTCCTATCTGGCATTATAGTTTGTAACAAAATGCATTATATATTTACATCACATCTATACACTTGTACTTCATGAATCCAAAAGCACTTTATGTGGGTGGATAGATGGATGGATGGATGGATGGATGGATAGACAGATAGATAGACAGATTAGAGAGTTTTTAGAGATATCTCCTTTACTTTCTTTTATCTAACCTATTGCACATTTCAAAGTGTAGTTTAACAAATATCAACATAAGAACTAAAGGTAGGCAATTTTAATCTATCTACAAAAGAAACAATCCACTCCTCATAGTCCCAGTATTCAGGACTCTTCTGTACAATCATCTTCCAAATTTTGAAGGTCATGTGGGATCTGAAAACAGTCAAGAGGGCTTATTAGGCCTTAGAAAAATGTTTATTGAAATAACACAATCACCTCTTACCAAATGAAGATACCTAAAATAGTCCAAAAATATCCTTATGTTCTTTGTAACTGTAGTGCATCAGGGAAATAGCCCATGCACTTTAAAGCAGGGCACTGAACATAAGAGCATTTACATGTAGAATTCTTTCGCTAGCAACATGAAACCAGAGCTCGAGTGAACTATAGAACGAATGCATCTTTCCTGGAAGGCCATCCTCACTAATCTCTTTATGATGCACTAATTTACTGGACAATATACTTCAGAGATGATTGCTCTCATTCACCTTAATATCCCTAATAATGAGAACTCATTACAAAATAAAGAAGCCTCTGCAATTTACAGTTAATGTGTTCTTGGATAATTTAGAAAACTCCCCGTACCATATGGGTCTGTGTGCGTTTGGGTGTGAAATCGTACACTGCTCATAGAAATCCAGAATATTACAATTGATCACCATGTTCTTCCCATTCTAATAGCTTGGCCTACTGCGTGAAGACAGTAGAGCAGAATGTAAACAACAATATGTTGTAACAGGAAGTTTAAGGGAACTTTGATAGCATGAGCTGCGAAGGTCCCCAGGTCATAGGCATAGCTGCAGGAAAGTAAATGAGAAGCGTAAGCGATTCTTAGACTCCCTAGAGCCCAGATCTTTATTCGCTGGGTTCATGAAAGTGTATCAGGACAATACCAAAGAACATTTAGATGCTACTTTAATTCTCTAGCATCCATATTTGAGTTTTTGTTAAGGAAGCAGGTAAACAATCGAAGCTCTGTATAACTTAGATGCTACAAAGAGTGAGGACAAAGCGCTCTCTTTCGGTCTCCCAGAAACGTTGAAATTTGCAAAAATCTAGATTTCCTATCAGTCAGTCTCCCAAGAAGGAGAGAAAATTGATTAATAAAATATGTCTCTTGAGAGATAAAGAGAGAATATAAAAGATACAGTAGACAAATATCAACTCTTACTTGCAATTGACACAAATCACGCAAAGACCAGACAGTGAGGAAGTACGTAGCTCTCCACCCCGACATTCATCTGTCTTAGTGTACTGCTGAACGATTGACTAATTTTAGTATTATCAGTTTGTATCATAGTTGAGAAAAATCTAATATATGATATCTATTATACTACTGGACTAGGGTTACAAATTAAGAAAATTGATTATTATCCCCTTTCCCCTCAGTAGTGGTAAATAGTTTAGAATCAACTTTCCGATTGAAATATTTTAAAGTGGGATACTAAAGTAGTAAATAGTAAAATGATACATTTCATGTTTCCAGATTGCACTGTCAAATTTTCAGGTTTTTATTTATTAGAATGCGTTTGTAGTACATAATGATTACATTCTTCGTGAGAAGGCAGTATATTTATCTCTTTATATAATCCAGTTTGATTTTTATTTTATCTCCTTTCCTCCCCGTTTCCCTTTCACTCCATCTCTTAAGAGTTTTGTACTGAAACTTGGCGCAACGGCAGCTCCCCTGGGAATCGCCGTCTGTGAGCACGGGCACGCGCTCCTGCAGGCTCAGGCTGGGAATCCAGACTTAGCCCCCGGATGTTTCCGCTCACGAAACCGCCTTCATTTTAAAGGTGGGAGACAGACTACCTAACATCTGTTCCTTAAAGCAGGAAAGATTTAGTCTGGCTCCTATTCTCGAAGGGTTTCGTTTCGTTCGCGTCCAGTGGGACCCAGGGCAGAGAGGAGGGCGGCACAAGGGCTTGGCGCGGGAAAGCTGCTCAACCCGTGACGAGCAGGTAGCGGAGAGAAAGAAAAAGCCGAGCAAGCCCCGCGCGGGCCGAAGGCGCGTGGCCAGTGCCCAGCCTCCTCCAGCAAGTTCGTCCTCCGCCCAGCGCCGGCGGCTGTGCACAAGCATGATGAGGGCCAACCCGTGGTCCAGCGGCCTTCGGAAGCCGCATCTCTGAGCTGAGTCTTTTGAGGGACAATAGACTTCTCCCTGACTTTGCCTTGTTTTTCTCAGCTTTGCTCTGCTCTGCTCTGCTCTGCCTTGTCTTGCCCTGCCCTTGCTCTTTCACTTTCTTCCTGATTTTCTTATATATATATTTTTTAATAGGTTCTCACTATGAAGCTCAGTCTGGCATTGAACGCAGAGTAATTCTTCTGATTTAGCTTCCCTCGTTCTGAGATTATAGGCACGTTCAAGGGAGATAAACCATGGCCATTTAAACCATAACAAGGAAAGTGGGTTGGAGGACAAGTGCCAGGTTCTACCTTGCGGAGAGGCCTTCAAATCATGGATTGTACAGATATGGGTGTGTGTGTGTGTGTGTGTGTGTGTGTGTGTGTGTGTGTAGGATTTTCCAGTGAAAATGCCAAATAACTGATTTTTGTGTATCACCGGGTCTGATTATCATGACTTCAAGGTAATTATTAGGGCATAACAGAGTTCATAGAATATTTAATGTACGTGTTTATTGCACAAAAGTGGATCTTCTAATGTAATAGCTACATATTTAAGAAAGGAGAAAATCATCAAGTTAATGCTTATGCATTCATATGTGGTCTTTATAATCCATGCAGGAACATGTTTGAATGCTCTCTCTGCTTTACAGGTTCAAAATCATTGCTTTGCAATATGATTTATTAATCTCCAATAAGACAGATTTATAAAATAATACCGTAGAAAATAAGACTAAACATCCAAGAATCCTTATGATGAGATAAATGTTAACTGGGATCTTACCTTGGAGTATAATATTCTGCAAATATATAAAGAATGGTACTCAAAATGTCAGTCTGCTTTCTTACCATGGAGTTAGTCTCTCAGGCCTATGTTTGTCTATTTCTTTCCACACAGTAGACAAATGTTGCCTTGACAGGTTTGGGGCAACATTGTGACGTACTCAAAATGTACAAAGCCCTTTTTTGTGATGTCTTTCTTTCAATCAGTGAATTACAGTAAGGTGATGTTAATCTTGGAAGCAAAGCCAAAAGTAAAATACAAATGGTTGGAATGAATTTTTCAATCTTAATTTCTTCATCATGTTTTACCTATGTGATGTTAGACACAGTACTTGATACCCATTTTGTTTTTCCTTATGCTGGAATCAAAACATTAAATGGACAAAGAAGTAATAATGCATGTAAGCTATCTCCACTGATTTATGCATGGAATGTATTTTTTTTATTTATTAGCTTAGGGTACCAAGAATTGAACTCAGGGCCTTGTGCCTGCCAGGCAGGTCCTGTACCACTGAGCTAGAGTGTATACACATGGCATATATTTTTAAAAGTGAGAGCACGGTTTTATTGATGGAGAGAATATATTCACAGCAAATAATAAAATTGTCAAAGAGCTGACAACTACCTATGATTGAGGAAAATAGCTTTTAAATGTTGACATAAAAATAAGCATAAAATCAGGTCTGTGGTGGGGAACTAATACCAGACAAACAGATGATTCTGAAACAGCAATAAAGAAGCATCAAAATATCTATCTAAACTTCTATTCAGTTTTAAAGGTGGATTTGCTTAGGTGACTTGGATGCATTAATTTATTAACATGAGTTTCAACATTATATGTAATTACAAAAGAGAGAAATAAAGTCAGAATGAAATACATACATATATATATATTCATTTGATTAGCTAAAATTCAATGTGTATTTTTTAAAAATTTAATTATCCTTTAAAAGAAGTATAAAGGGCAGGCCAGATAGCTCAGACTTAGGCACCTGCAGACCCAGAGACTGGGGTTCGTTTGATCCCTGCCCATGCCAGCCCCACCTCCAGGGCAGGCTGAGAGGTGAACAAGACTGGATATGGTGCTGTACACCTATAATCCCAGTGCTTGGGAAGCTGAGAACAACAAAATCACTACAAGTCTGATCTGCTGTAGTGAGTCTCTGTAGATCCTGTACTAAATACATTAAAAAAAAAATTAGGTGTAATGGAACCCTACATATTGGCCGAGTGGAAATGTAAAATTATAAAATATTTTGGAAAAAGGTGGAATGTATTAAAATTAAGCACAAACCTTGCAATGTGCTATAGCTGCTCAACTCTCAGGATTGATTTAAAATAAATTTCAACTCATATCAGTTTTAATAGTTTTATACAAATGTTCAACTTCACCTTTGTAGTCCAAACCCAGAAAAATAAAAATGGATCTCTACAGATGAATGGAAATTTCCTTCTGTCTATGCCTGAGGCCATGCCACATATCCATGCTAGGGAATGTGGTATTAACATAAGTGACAACCCGGACGAAGGGCAAAGTCATGAGGCTGAGTGTAGAGCCAGATAAATGAGACATATGATATAATTAAACAAAATTCTAGGAAATGCAAACTTTATTGTATAAGTAGCCCTTGTGATGCAGTGGATTTAAAAAGTTGGTGTGATGGCTCTCAAAGAAGCAGTTATTTGGGGACTGATGTGTACAATCATTATCATCAATAGAAAATTTCACACTATGCATATATGCACTACTGCATGTAAATTGCATTTCCAGGGAGCTATGCCAAAGTATAGAGCCAATGAATAACCTCAGAATGTATTGCAAATATCCTTAATACAATAGTGCAATAGGCATGTGACTCAGCAGAGTGTCTGAATTTCTTACAGACAAATGCAAGTAACTGCCTTCAGTATATACTTAGAATAACAACATAGAATTGTGTAACATTGAAAATACTGTTTGCAGCATGAAGCTTTCAGTTACCTGAGGTTCAGGGGCACACAAGATAGCTCAGTGGTCTGAAGCACCTGCTTAGGCAAGCTTAGGCAAAGACCAGGGACCACAGTTCAATCCCCAGCACCATATGCAGTGAGAGTGTGCCAACAACAGCCCCAGTATGGGCTGAGCTGGCCACACAAAAAATGAACAAATAGATATTTAAATGAGTACATTAAGTTACCTGAGGTTAAAAATATTTCTAAGTGCAGGAAGAAGACTTTTTAAAGAAGTTCTATTTCTTCTGATCATATGAACAAAAATTTCCATTTTGAAAGTAAAAGAAATTGTAAAGGAAGAATAAATGTTGTATTCTTACAAAGTCTGGATAGCAACTTTCAATTATAGATATGGACATATTGTAATCTATATTTAATGTAGACCATAAATATATGTGCTGTAAAATTCACATGAAGTTATTTTTTAATAGTTCTGCATTGTCATGAGCATTTCTGTTGTGCCATTATCTCGTTCTTCACGTGTTCTCATTGCCCTCCTGCAGTGTAGAATATGCTCTCATAAATATCTTTATGCATAAGTCTTTTGATATTCAGTTCATACATACATATCTTCAGTTAATAAACATAGATTCCCTTAACAAAAGCCACAATCATCGATGCTGGAGCAGTGGTGACAATCTACAACCCTCTCCGCCTCTGCCCTCGTCCCCATCTCTCCCACAGGGGTGGCTGCCATGGCTCACACACTGCTCCCCAGCCAGACTGATCCTTGAAATACGTAAATCAGGTTGCATCATCTTCAGGTCCAACCCCAAGCGCTCTCGGTGCCAAGCGCTGAAATACAAGCACTTTTCCATGACCTCCAACGCCTTACATGATCCGATTTCAGCTTTTTCCTATAACCTTAATGCTTCCCGCTTTCCTCCTCTCTCACTCCACACTGTACCCACTGCAGGATTACGTGTATTCTTTGTGTCCTAGAAAAAGGAACTTCAGCTCATTTCACTCTCAGGGCCTTGTACGCACTTAGGAATTTTTCCCTTCATATCTTGTCATGGTGTGCGCTAATCTTTTAGCTCTCAAATCAAATATTCACCCCGCTTGCATCTCTAGACATTGCCGGATCTCCGGCATTTTACTTGCTTTTATCTTTCTTTATTAAACTACTTATCAACACATGAACTTGCCCGTAGCTACTTTAACACTTACTCCCCCCTACTATTAGGTAAGCCCCTTAAGGTGTAGGATTGAGCCTCCTGTTTCTTTGTAAAAAATAACTTCTGTATTTTCAGCTGCTAAAAAAGCACTTGACAAATACTAGGTCTGTAGAGAAAGTTGATCAATGTTCAGAACCAGACAAAGAATCCTGGATCTCTGAGACTAAGTCCAGCAAGGGACCCCACTGTCCAGCTGCTCCCCTGTTCAAGATGCTACAAAATACCTAATATTTAACTGACATGCCCTTCAGTAGTTCACACAACTTTCTTAATGATCTTTACATTTTTTAACATAAGTTCAATTAATGTATTTCACTGTAATTTGTTAGGAATTTTGATGTTTTATTCGCGTAAAATTTCCCACAGCTCTCCACTTGTCCTACTCCTGTTCTCTGAATGATTCTGCCTAACCTCACTATTGAAAGCGTATATTTATCACATAATGAAATCTAAGCAACTGCGGTGTGGGCCCCGCCCCCAGGCACTCCGAGAGATGGGTATTGAGACTGGGCGTGGTGATGCAAGTCTGTAATCCTAGATCTTGGGAGGCTGTAAACAGGAGGTTCACTATGAGTCTGATCTACTAGAGGGACCTTGAACACCCACCCTGTAAAGTCTTCCCTAAAAAATACAAAAAAAAAAAAAAAGAAAAAATAAAATATTCCAAACAAGGCCATTAGGGTAAATTAGAAGATGAGAAAGTGTTTTCTTTCTAATGCTTTTGATCTGTCTTCTTATATCCCCAAATCTATTCATTCCATTTAGTGTTTCCAGGTCCCTAAATGACACTCATGAGCTAGAAGCCTAGTATTCTTTCTGACTATATCATTTGTACTTTTCTATTTTGACTGCATAATCATAATTTCCAGAATTCTTACCACATTTATAATTTATTCATTCACTGTTCATTCTATCTATCTATCTATCTATCTATCTATCTATCTATCTATCTATACTGGATTAAACAAATAAAAAATGTATGGTTCACTGAAAGGATTTGAAAGAAATTGAACTATTAAATTTCAATTTTACACTTACCTTGTCCAGAATATTCTATGCAACATACTGTTAGGCTTCTTCTAACAGTAATATATTATTACTTCTTCTCCCAGTAACATATTATACATTTATTTCTGGGATTCCTACAGCCATAAATGAAGTTCCATTCCCCTTTGCCAGGTGACATCCATGGGATGCTTCTCAGCGGTTTATTGCGCATTGCCATAAATTGCATTATGGAGATTGTGTCTGAAGTGCGGCTATCAGGTTTGAAAACTTGATCTTTTCTTTACTAATTCTTTGACTTGAGAAAGTAATTCAATTCCTCAGTGACTCATTTCCTCATTTGTAAAATGATATAACAAAATTATGTTAATACTTGAAACCAATAAAAGTTCTTAAAGAATCTCAGGGTTATTATTTAGAGTTCTAATGTCTCCACATACATACACAAAATCATAAAGTACTGAAAATAAAAAATAAAGCATACAAAAATCAACATTTTTACCCTTTAGAATTAAACCCAAACTTATCTAATGTATTATTTTCTATTTTCACAGCGGTGTTTTAATGTAACTTAATGAGATCATAAACCAAAATATCATATCGAAAACATAAATTGAATACAACTTGTGCCTATTTTATCTGTGTATTATAAACATTGCAAATTATTCACCAAATTTTGGAAATTATTCTGATTTGTTTTTAGCTTCTCAAGTACATAGCCAAGTCTTATAGTTTATCAGTAAGTAATATTAAGTTGGAAAATGAGTGACAAAGATGCATCATTTTAATTTGCATATAATATAAGTCACTAAAGAAAAGCATATAAAACATAAATCAAGACCTTGCAGTGCAGATTAGCTAGTCCTGAAATCTATCATCCTAAGTGATAGTCAGTAAATATATGAGATTATTTCTGATCTAGTCAATGTGACTAACACATCCTATAGAGAAACAGCCATCAGTAAACTGAGAAAAAATTACACTTCTCATCAGTACACACTACTCTTTAAAAAGTTTATGCTTTTTATTTTTCTATTTTCTTTATTTTAGTGAAGCTTGTTGTGCAATTACACCAAGCCATAGTACCAGGCATGTGAGCAGGAGTAGGCCACTGAACGAAAGAAGTGCTTAATCCTCACTGATAAACTGCCTTTGATTTCATGTTGTCTTCCATGTGTTTGTCATTGAATATTGGCATATGAATCTCATGAAAATCAATAAATCTATTTATCCAATTGTCCTGAAAATGAAAAGAAACAAACCAATTACTGTATATATGTATATATATATATATATATATATATATATATATACATATGTATATTTGGAAATAAGACTTAGATGAAGCATATGGCTTAAAGTATTAAATCAGTATTAAATTTCACATATGTCTGTTATTCATCAATAAATAGATGCTCATGAAGACCTGCTTTGATGACCCCTGTAATGGCCTGATTTGCAGAACACCTACAGTAGCAGGTCAGATTAAGTCCTGCGAATCCTGCTACCATTGAGCAAAATCATCTAATGAGGGGGAATCTTCTCGTGGGAGTGTCAGCAGAGAAATATATATATATATATATATATATATATATATATATATATATATGTGTGTGTGTGTGTGTGGTACTAGAGGAAAAATGCAAGCTTAACACATTTTTACCCACTAAAAGAGTATTCTGTTTTCTCCAGACTTCTTAGGAGAAGATTTTTACTGATATCAAGGTTTGGTATATGATAGAAAATTATCATTAGTGTTTTTCAGAAACCCTAACATGATAAGAATCATTTTAAATGTTAGAAAATGATCATCAGACCAGGTAAAACAATCAGAACTTATGTAGTCTGAAAAACACAATCTATGAATTGCCTTATAATATGCTATTATATGGTCCCCAGTAGATATCAAGAACACTCCTTCTTAGGGCCAAACAAATAGCTCAGTAGATTAAATTGCCTGCAAGCAGGAGCTGGGGCCAGGGGTTCAATCTCCAGGCTTGCTGTGCAGGCCCCACCCCCAGAGTGTGCTGAGATGGCAATTGAGCCTGGGAGTGGAGCCACACGCCTGTAAGCCCTGCTCTTGGGAGGCTGTAAACAGGCAGAGCACTAGCAGTCCAATCTAGTAGTGAGGCCTTGTATAACCTGTAGACCCTAACCCTAAAATACAAAGGAGAAGGAGGAGGAGGAGTAGAGGGAGAGAGAGAGGGAGAGAGAGAGGGAGAGGGAGAGGGAGAGGGAGAGGCAGAGGGAGGAGGAGGAGGAAGAGGAGGAGGAAGGAGTAGGAGAAGGAGAAGGGGAGGAGGAAGAGGAGAAGATGAAGAAGAACACGAAGACAGGAGAAAGAATACACATTCTTGTCAAAGATGTCTGAGATATTTGCAAGCAATTTTTGTTCTTGAATTCAGCAAGTCACAAAATATTAGTGCCATATGAACATTCTTCCACCACAATAAGACACCACGATCTTAGTTACTTTTCTCATTTTTGAGACAGTACCTGACAGGCAAAGTAAAAGCAAGAAAGGCTTAATGGAGTTTGTGGTTTGTAGAAGATGTAGCCCCTAGCTGGCTGGCTCTGAGGGTGGGTGGCACTCAGAGGGCAAGCAGCTCACTGGGCATCGTGCAGCGGCGAAGCAGCAAGGGAGGACCATCACCCTCTTCTGCACTTGCATTCTACCCAGGCTTCATGCCGCAAGAGCCTATCCTACCTACTTTTCTCTCATTATGAAGACACAGTATGCAATGCCCAAAGTGAACGTGAGAATGGTTTATTTAGTCCACAGTTTGTAAAAATGTCAGTTCATTATCCGTTTGTTCCAAGGCAGGGTGTCTTGTCGGAAGGGGATCTCAGAAAAGAACCAGTTCAAGGGAGCGAAAAACAGCAAGAGCAAGCAAAGAAGGACCAAAACAAAGCTTTTTTTTTTTTCGCCTCCTGTGTTGCATCCAGGCTGCCGAGGTTAGAATAGTGTCAAAGTATTGGAGGGGACTGAGTTAGGAGTCTCACCTAATGCTAGCACCTTAATCCCAGTGTTGTACCGTCGAACAATTGCACATTCTGGACCCAGCCTCCTCTGAAGAGATGCCACCTACAGCTGCAAGAAACTTTGGGGGACAGGTAGAACAAAAGTCATAAGAGCCACCAACTCAGTGTATGCTCTTGAGAATATAAACCCGAAACTTTAACATGACCATATGAAGAGTAAACAAGATAGTTTGCAAATGTCCATGAATTACAATTGAGTTTATTGATAGTAGAAATTTATTGATAGTAAGGAGAAATTGTGGTCAGAGAATATTCTACATGGCACTGATACTTTGTGACTTAATTACACTTCCTCTGCAATTCAAGAACAAAATTGCTTGCAAATATCTCACACATCTTAGACAAGAATGTGCGTTCTGCCAGGTGTGGTGGCGCACGCCTGTAGTCCCAGCACTTGGAGGCTGAGGCAGGAGGATCAGTGAGAGTTCAAGACCAGCCTGGGCTATAAAAGTGAGCTCAAGGCCAGCCTGAACTGCACAACGAGACCCTCTCTCAAAAAAAAAAAAAAAAACAAAAAAAAAAAAAGAATATGTGTTCTTTCTTCTTCTTCTTCTTCTTCTTCTTCTTCTTCTTCTTCTTCTTCTTCTTCTTCTTCTTCTTCTTCTCCTTCTTCTCATTTAAATTTATGTTCTTAAATGTGTCTTACAAAGTAAAAATAGTGAAAATTGCTCAGCAACTCCCTGAGTATAAGGAAAAAAACAAACAAACAACAACAATACTGACAAAAGAGAATTAAACAAAGGAAATTAATAAAATATTCAAGATGTAATTAATAAAAGTTAAAATAATTTTAACGTTAATAAATATAACTTTAATAAACAGAGCCAGAGGATGACTAAACTTTAATGGGGCCTTGGTTAAAAATGAGATGTACTGAAATTATTTATTTTTAATAAAAATGGAAGCAATATTGGAAGTCACAAAATGTACCTAATAATAATAGAATATATCACGCTCAAATCTTGGATTTTAAAATGCTTGGAGAGAAGTTTTGCATGTAGAAAATGGAAAGTGGCAAGAGCGTCTTTCTAATGAGTAAGCGAAATTAAGATAGCGATTCACATCAGTTTCACAGCTGAGGAGTCTGATGGTGTATTCATAGGCCACCATCTCTAGGACTGCTAAGTGTGGAAAATGAGGAACCCTATGTTTCACTCATTTTGTTTTTGACTATAGTATGTATGAATCTATTTTAGCATGAACTATTTGCAAATTTATTCCAAAAATAAGAATCATTTGATAATCTGCAATATGCTCATTTTTTATATCTCAAAGCTGTCTTTTGTGAATGTCTTGCTTCTAATATAGTGTTTATGTTTTTTTAATGTTTATTTATTGATCTATTTTCATTCATGTATTTGACCCAGGGTCTTACTACACATCTCAGACTCATTTTGATCCTCCTGATTTCAGCCTCCCCAGTTCTGGGATCACGACCATGTGCCACCATGTTGGACTCTGTCACTGGCTCAGCATGCCCTGGAGGTGGGGCCAGCGCAGCATATGGGACCAGAGAGTAAACCCTGGTCTCTGCGCTTGCCAAAGCAGGTGCTTAGTCTGCTGACCTATCTTGCTGACTTTTTTAAAAAAATCAAATATTTATTTATTTGTTTGTTTGTTTGTTTGGTACAGGGTCTCACTATGCAGTTCATATTCATGGTGATCTTAGTGTCTGTCTCTATGAATTTTTTAAAATGTAGATCTTGCTTAGGTTCTGACTACTATTTTTAATGCAAATCTACTGTACCAGAGTGAAAGAGACTATGTAGCATAAATATATTCATTCATAATTCACTCATTAATATGACCATCCAGTGAGTACTTACAAAATGCTTCTCTCTCTTCTTTTATTATACCAGACATTGAAGATACAGACAAAGAGCAATGCCTCCAACAAAAGTTTACATTTTGTCTTCACTACCATCTAGCTAGCAGACTTTTAGCAAGTTATTTAACATCTGTGGACTTTTTTTTTTCTTTTGGAATACGTGCACAATAGCATTGTCTTCTTCATAGGGGCTCATGAGGGTCAAATAAGGTAACCTAGGGTGGGCCACATAGGTCAGTGGATTAAAGCACCTGCATGTAGGCTCAAGGGCCAGGGATTCAGGAGACTGGGCATGGTGGTGTATGCCTGTAATCCCAGCTCTTGGAAGGCTGTTAACAGGAGGATTACTATGTATCTGATCTAGTAATGAGACCCTGAACACCCTGTGGACCTTTACCTAAAGTACAATAAACAAACAAATAAATAAATAAACAAACAAATAAAGTATCCTACTTTGTAATTTTGCCTCCAGTTTTGGAAACTACTGGATAAGTAAATTTACATTATCCATAGTACTATAAATCTCCATGTTGCATGAGATCTCCTGAAATTATAATGCAAAATAATATGATCTGAGATAAAATATATAGTTGTTTTTGTAGGACCACAAAAGTTCAGCACCAAAACTATGGTTGAGGCTGGTGTAGTGGTGCACACCTGTAATCCCAGCACTTACTTGGAAGGCTGACGCAGGAGGACCGATGAGATTTCAAGACCAGCCTGGGCTACAACAGTCAGCTCAAGATCAGCCTGAATGGCATAGTGAGACCCCATCACAAAAAAGACCAAAAAAAAAAAAAAAAAAAATCTATGGTTGAAGAATAACGTCGGCGGTCTCTGTGAGGTTAATTCTTTGGTAACTTTTCATAGATCTTTTCATAGTTGTCTACTGTTGTTTCAAGAGAAACACAAATTATGAAGAAGTGTTCCAGGTAATGGGTTTGAATTTACTGGTGATATGGAAAATGATTCGAACATTTTTCCTTAGGCATCCATTACTAAGGTAGAATGTTGCTAAGCTTGCAAACAATGCATGGTTCTGTATGATTTTGCCTGGACCATTTCCTAAGTTTTATCTGCAGTGAGAAATTGCAAAGGATGAAATAATATTTCTCCCAACCCAAAATGAAGGGCCCACTCACTAATAGTAATAGTAGTGAATTCTTCCAGCTCAGTTAATACAATGCATCAGATGGGTAGGCATGTATCATGTATCGTGGGCACTGTGCCAAGCTCATGGAGACAAAAGGAGGAAGTGCAGAAACCATGCTGACGCCCAGGCTACTGCTTTTGCTATAAATAAGATGCTTTGTGTCCAACCAGAGAACCTAGTTTCTCCTTTCACCATTCCTGATATAATAAGAGATAAAATTTTAACTGTATATATTGAATAGCAAGGAAGATACAGTGAGTGTATATCACACCCCTTAGTAATCTAGAAACAACAAAAAAAGTTAGACAGAGCTATGTTAATTTAGGGAAGCATATCATGTAACTAAATTATTAAAATACCACCTACTTAATTTAATAACTCCCTTTAAATGTACATGGATTCTTTTCCAAATCTACAGAGCTACACTGTGTAATTCAAATCTTCAATGTTTTATTCCTTTTCCTGAAAATTAAGTTTTTCTTTGAGCTTATATAAAATACAGTGAATAATAAAATGATAAAATTACCTAGGCTGGTTAAGTTCAGGATAGAAAATTTAATGTGAAACTATATGTGTGTATATCTCCTAGAAAAGAAGTGCTATCTTAGGAAGCAAATAAATTTAATCTAATTCTACCTTCAAACACAATAAAAGAACATTTCAGAGATCACTCAAACAGGGTTTAAAATAATCCTTCTATGAAAATAAATTGAATTAACTAGAAAAACTTACGCAACTTACATAACTTTTTTTTACCAAAAATTTTCTTTGTGACAGTGAAGGTACTTAGAAAACAAACATTATGTAGTCACATTTTTTTTAAAGAAAAAGTCTGACACATTTTGCAGAGACAAATGGAACAAGCAATTTCACAACAGATTCTTTCCATGCCAAAGAATATGACTTAAAATAAATGTACTAATACAATTTGCACTCAGGTTTTTCCCCCTTTTGATACTTTACGTGGTGTGTTACAGGAACTAAGAGTCTCAAAGCTTTGATTTGATTGGTGCCCCAACATAAATCAGAAAGCACTGAGTTTGATCTGAAATCCATAAAATCAAAAGTTTGCCCAGCCACAAATCCCACATTTTACCACTGCACTGTGAATTGCAGTAGGAACTAAAGTACTACTTTTATTCCTTTCATCCAGCATGCTGAAGGACATTGGAGGACTTGATGTATGGCTTTGAGGAAGTGAAGCTAGATGTTAACAAAGAAGAATTTAAACATCCAGTTGCATATGTTCCTTCAAGGACTTACCTGCAGTACCTAGGGCCCTTGTAGAACTTTTTTATTAAATGGTTATGCCTAGAGTATACAGCCTGCAGAGAAGAATTCCTTCCAGGCTCCATTTTTCACCACGGTGGCTTTAGCTAGGCTGTTTGGTGCTATCTCATTGATGTAACCTATAAAACATATAACCTACGAAGTACATTGCAGTTATACTTTATTTACCTCTCAAATTATAAGCAGGCATATAAAAAGTACATTGATGAAATGAAGACAATTCAGAAATATATACATACTATGGTTTTCTAGCATGAAGTCAATATTTTTATCAGTGCTGGGTGAAATATGGTCCTTCAATTTATATATTTTTATTAAAATTGAAATTAGAAAATTGGCCCCATGTATTCTTTCACTTTTCATTTCATGGGACAGTGAGTGGTTGATTGTTCAAAAACCAGTGTAAGAAAGTTCCTCACTTTCTTCTTTCTTGCAACAAAATATTTGCATTGAGTTGGTTGCAATGTGAATTAATGCTAAGCGTTCAGTATGAAAAGTGGTGTGACACTCATTTTCAAGTCTCCTGCCTCGTGTCACTTCACTTCTCTCCTTACTAAATTACATTTGGTCACACTTTAACCACACAGGATGGGGCAAAGAGCAAATGGGTGGAAAGGTGCGGAAGTGTAGAGCAGAAAAGATTGTAATTTTGTTTATAACTCTCCAGTTTAAATATATATATATAAATCTGTGCTCCACAGGCCAAAGTAATCTTAAAGATAACAAAGCTCACACTGTGCTTAGTAAGATAATGCCCTTAAGAGTGTGGCATAAATTTTACACCTTGGCGATATTTATAGTCCCATTAAACATTAATTCATTCCTTTCTCTTCTGTAATATAATTTCTTGAGGTATACATATTAAAATACTAGATTTATTACATTGTTAGTTGTGGAATGCAAGCATGATGCTGCTTTCTTCAAAATCTTGAACAGACAAGAAGACAATATGGTAGAGATAAGCGAGGAATAGGAGTTTAAATGATGTAGGGGCTTAGAGTAAGCTCTCAGATACCTTTGATTCAGTAAGGGTCTGCTCAGCGTTGGCCATGGGCAAAACACTCCTTAATATCTTTCAGTACAAATACTGCAATCCTAATTTTACAGGGAAGAAAACTAAGTCTCAGAGAGAGGCCTTTATTTTCAGGCTGTATCAGTAGTGAATAGAAATCGAATTTTTTCCAATGTATCTAGTCTGCAGGTCTGTGCTTTGTACTGTATTTCCTATGCCTTTCTGGCCATAACTTATTCTATTTTTAGGAAGTTTCATGTTCAATATAAACAGATATATATGTATGAGTTAAAATTACATACAGTATTTGTATTTATAATTTCTGTTAACATCAAATACAGTATTACATATGTTATTATAATTTCATAGAGCAGAACTCATAGACATAAAACCCACTAACCAACTGAAAAAAAATGTTTAGTTCAATAATCAGGAGCTCAATCACTAGGCTGTATCTCCTTTGACTCAGAATCTAAATTCTACTTCTTTTTGACTGAATGGTACTTACAGCCAACTTCCACATCGATGAAGTTAGCTTTGTAATTTCTCTTTGCAGTGGTTGGTGAGGTTTCAGTGTGATCCTCCATGGAGTGCTAACACAAGGACTGGAGCATAGCAAAGGACTTCATAAATTGCTGCACACTGATGACACTGGAGTAGCATGGTATGGCCAGGGTAGGCAAATCAAGAGGAGAAATGAACAGCATGCTTTGGTCAAGGCAAGGTGTTGGAGGTAGGCAAAACCAGGCTTGAACCCATGGTCTTGGGGATTCATGCTGCTATTACCAGAATGCTAAGTACAAGGTCATGGAAATAGCAGAAGAGATGCTACAGTACTTCTCTTTATCTTTTATGTAGGATGTATGCTTTTCTTTTTTGCATAGCTTATTGTATGTTTGCCTCTACAAAACTTTATGTTATATTTAAATATTCAAATCTGGGGGTTGGGGAAATAGCTCCATGGCACAAGTGCCTGCCTGGCAAGTGCAAGGTCGTGAGTTTGAACCCCAGTCCTGTCAAAACAAACAAACAAAAAAAAAATCTGAAGAAAGTGCAAGGTGTCTCTCTCTTTACACGTGTATATATATATATATATATATATATATATATATATATTTATTTATTTATTTATTTATTTTTTAGGGAAGGGTCCCCCAGGGTGTTCAGAGTCTCACTACTAGATCAGACACATAGTGATCCACCTGTTTACAGTCTCTCATGAGCTGGGATTACAGGCACATACCACGATAGCCAGTCTCATTTGCTGCCTCAGTGCACCCCAGGGGTGGGTGGGACTACCCCGCAGGCCCAGCAATGGAACCCCTGATCCCCGCTTCTGTTTTCAGGTGCTTTAATCTGCAGAACTATTTGGCGGGCCCAGGACAATCTGTCCTGACCTGGAGCAGATTTGGCTTGGCAACAGAAGCTGAAGCTTGCAAAATTGATGAAGAAGGCACTCCAGTGTAAACAAACTATATGTGCAGCTAAGACTTCTTAGGGTAGAAACAGTGCTTTACCTTAAGAAACCATGAAAAATTAATTTTTTTGTTTTTGCTTTTATTTATTGGTACAGGATCTTACTGTACTGCTCTGACTCAGTCTCATAGTGATGAACCTGTCTCAGGCTTCTCTGACTGAAATTACAGGCATGTAGCACCACTCTCATTTTTGGGGACAAGATGATGCAGGGTCACCAAGGCATGCAGTACCAGCGTTCAAGGACAGCTTCTTGTGCTTGCTAGGCAGGCACTTAGATTACCGAGCTACCTCTCTGGTTTAAAAGACTAAAATTAGAACTCTTAAAGACAGTGAGAGTGCCAGCTAAATAGCTCAGCAGATTGAAGCACCTGCAAGCAGGAGCGAGCGCTAGGGGTTCAATCCATGGGTCTGCTGTGCGGCCCCACCTCCGGCCCTGGGCACCTGAGGTAGCAATTGAGAATGAGAGTAGTGGCCCAGGCCTGAAATCCCAGCTCCTCCTGGGAGGCTGTAAATAGGTGGATCACTATGAGTCTGAACTACTAGTGAGACTCTGAACACCCTACAGACCTCGCCACCCCGCCGCCCCCAATAAAACAATAAGATACCAGGTCAGGCAACAAACCTGGAATTTTTTTTTTTTTTTTGAGACAGGTCTCACTGTGCAGTTCAGGCTGGCCTTGGGCTCACTTCTGTAGCTCAGGCTCGTCTCAAATTCACACCGATCCTCCTGCCTCAGCCTCCCGAGTGCTAGGATTACAGGCATGCACCACCACACCTGGCTCAAACCTGGATTTTAAAAAAGGTATATATTAGAAAATTAGATACATTTGTTTTCAGACGATACAAATCATCTTTGCATAATGTAATCCAAAAATGAATTAATAGGATTAGGCAGAAATTTCAAAAGTTAGATCGAAGTCTAAAAATCCTAGCTTAAGGAAGATCAGTAATCATAACCATTCTTTGTTTATGTTTAGGAAAAAAAAATAACGGGTGCAGTGATGTATGCATGGAATCCCAGAACAGGAGCGCCTCTGGTAGGAGGACTCTAACTCTGAAGATAGGCTGGCTTAGGTAGTGAAACTTTGCTTCATAACAAAACAAAGCAAATGGCATGTGGTGTTGTGTGTGCATGAGTGTGTGTGCGCACGCGCGCGCACACACACACACACACACACACACAGGTTTTCATTTCAGTAGCACAATTTCTCCATTATCTGAGTTCCAAACAATGCTCTGGTTAACCTTTCACAAGTTCTTGCTTGGAGAAGGACAGTAAAATTAACCAGTCTGTCTGTGGATCACTGTCACCTGTATGCCAAAGTGCAGGACTGACTAGCATCATGGGATCACTAAGTTTATAGGCTGCTTGAGTGTTTCCCTAAAATGAAACTGGAATTGGACTTTATTGACAAAATACAGGAAAATACCTAAAAGGAATCACAAGGACAGACAAAAGGAAACATAGAAGGGAGAAAGTATAAAAGGAAGCAAGAAAGGAAGGAAGGAAGGAAGGAAGGAAGAAAGGAAGGCTTTTGATCAAATATGTATTTTCATTTATTAATTTGACTTTTTAATCTTTATTTATTTCTTTAGTACAGAGTCTTACTACACTGCTGGAACTCAGAGTAATCCTCCTGTGCCAGCCTCCTCACTGCTGGGATTCCAGGAGTGCACCACACCAGGTTTCAGTGACTGTTTAATCACAGAATCTGCACTTGCCAGAGAGGCATTTAGACTGCCAAGCTATTTCCCTAGCCCTATCTATCTATCTATCTATCTATCTATCTATCTATCTATCTATCTATCTATTTACCTGATAAAGGGTCTCCCTATGCAGTTCCCACTCCTAGTGGTCTGCCTATGCCAACCCCCCCAGCTCTGGGATTACAGGCATGCACCTCCACACCTAGTCTTTGGGTGAACACAGGTCGCCTGGGGTTCTGGGACCAGCATGGCATGTGGCACCAGTGACTGCACACCAGTCCTTGCACTTGCCAGGCAGGCCCTTAGACCCCGGGGCTATCTCCCTTGCTCTGATCAAATATTTAAAATCAGCTGATTAGCTGGGTAGGAAGCCAGAGTGAGAGAATATCTGAAAAATGAGAGGAGATTTCGAGAGACTGAGGGAAGTCAGGGCAGGCAGCTTGCTACCTACACGTGATGGTGTTTGTTTTGTCTTACAGGAAGAGAAGTGAACAAGAAAACACATCTATTTCTTTACTCATGAGTTCAAAACAGGTAAGGGCTTTCCCAACTGGTTTTGAATCCCAGCTTATATCTATATCCAAACATGGCAAGAATGTAAACATGGGATAAAGAATGAATCAGTGGATGAATCTCATCTGTGATTGTTTCCTATATCAAATCTTCAGGATAGATTCGTAGAAATAAGAATTTATAACAGCTTTATTACTCTGGACAAAGGAAAAACATTCCTATTTGAAAGTAGCATTTAACACAAAGAAGCTCTGATGCAATTTCAATGCATTTCTAAATTCCTGAGGTCATTTTCCTCACATACCCACAATGCGAGTTAAATCACCCTCCAAACAAGCACCAACTGGCAAATACTCTAAGCAAACAAAACTACAAATCCAGAAAAATACAAGACAGATTCTTTTCTCAATTCTCAATCACTGTATATATTTTAAAACACCTGGAAACCACCTGTTTTTTAGCCATTTTCATGTGAAAACCTTAGCAACAGCCTGCCAACAATTATAACAGACCAAGTAGACACATACTAGGTTCAGCATGTAGAGGGCTGCTAAAGGGTTTAGCTCAGAAACTCATGCAGGAAGTTTTGGGGAAGACTTTTTATATAACATTTATCATTAAAGACTTCAAGAGACACAGCTTTGGAAAGATTTATAGAAACAAATTTTACTTTGCATCTTTTAAATAGCAGATGCCGAACTTAGGTATGAAAACTAAAAGCATCATTTCATTAGAGTTAGACATCACTAGCTTTATCATAGCATAGAAAAAGCTTCTGAAGAAAAGCTAAACAATGTGCATAAGAACATGTGTTGGGTAAGGGTAGAACTGGGCTTTAACGCCATATCCTTTGACCACTCCTATATATACACAGAAAATATGACGTTGAATTATGTACTTTCAAAAAGCCTTGTTATTTAACAGATCTCATAACAGAAATCATCTTTATTTTAGTTGTAACATCCTCTTTAAGTAGTAAAACTGTAAAAATGAAAGTGACTGGAGGACAGTATCTACTAGTCATATACTTTTTTTTTCTCCATGTATTTAGGTCAGGGTCTCCAGTATCTCACTATACAGATCCAATTCACAGGGATCCTCCTGTTTTCAGCTTCCTAAGTGCTGAGATTACAGGAGTGCACCACCATGCCCAGTCTCAGTTGCTGTCTTAACACATTCCCAGACCCTTATAGTAAAGGTCCTAACCTGAAATTTAAGCGTAATAGAGAATTTACATAGGCAAGTCAAAACTTAATATAACAACTCAAGAATTACTATATTACAGGATTTCAGAATAATGATAAGGAATAGATGTAAACGAAATGACTCCACTATAGTCCAATGAGTAGCTAGTTCTTAAATATAAGCCTGATTAAAGGGATAACGAGATGGTCCTTCCTTGTAGGGATGGTGCCTATGCAAACAGTCATGGGTGCTGAAGCCAATATGGGATAGATGCATTTTCTACTCATTTTCATATTTCTATTTTACGTATGCTTTTTCATTATGCTAATCTTAATCTTTGAGAGGAAGGACATATTACTTATTTGCTTATCCTGAAGGAGAGTTGTTTATTCATACATTATATAAGCATAAATGGAAGAAAGTACTGCATGCAATATGATATAATTAAAAGACAGTGACTTCATGCTTTGTACAGCAATCGAGTGGAGCTGTATGAAATCATTATTTATAAAAAAAAAAGTAAATATGAACATTGGACTGTAGTGAATGGCAAACTTGTTACACCCTGCTGAACTGAGCTAGTGTGGCACTGGGAGCCGGAGGCCTCCTGAAGTTTCTTGCCAACAGAGTCAGCGAGAAAACTGGAGAAGTTGTTAGGAGCTGTTGGAAGCTGCTGCTTTTCTTGGGCTCTTCTGCTGGAGGGCCTTCTCATGGTGGATTTCCTGATGGACTTGATTGTTTTCACTGGAAGAGGAGCTTGAGACCTAGGTGCCACTGGAAAGGCTATAGTGCACTTTGGGGGAGTTTTGGTCCTTGTCTTGAGTGTTGCTTCCTGGCTCTCAAGGGGGAGATGGTGCACAGCTCAGTCTCCTGGAGAAGCTTGTCCAGTTGGCATTCCTGAGGGAAACTCAGCTTTCCTCATCCTCAGAGGAGCTCCACACCTCATTGTCCCTGGGGATGGCTGTCGGACCTTTCAGGGAAGCTCTGGTTCTTGCCTTGAATATTCATTACTGCCTTCTGTTAATTCTTATGAGCTCTAGGTTTTCAGCTGCTCTCACGTAGAATCTTAGGATCCAGGCCCTCAGCTGGATTCTTCGAACTTTAGCATGTGGACAGATTTCCTGTATACTTTGTATGATTCTTTGGCTGATTCATTGTAGAGATCTGTAAATGTAGGGATCCACTGATCTCACTGTGAACAGTTTAACCCTGGGGAGACACGGCGGTAGGAATCAAAAAGATAGACAAGACAAAAAGTTGGGCTAGGTGGTCACCAGTCTGCCTGATGGGTGAGACTAACTCAACGCACACAGAAATGAGCCTTTATTTATGCTTCTACAAAGTTTGCATCCCTTGACACAGGCTACCGGGCAAACAATAACTGGTCTGAACCAGACAGGATGTTTTTCTCAACAGGATGTTTTTCTCAGCACTGAGGTAGCTTTCTGCTCCAGGCACATAAGGCCCAGCCCCACCTATGCACACTTGACCAAATTCCTGGCTTTCTGTGGTTCCCAACAATTCATTATAAAATAATCTTATAAAATAGTCCTGTATTGTATCATTCCCCCTGCAAATATCTCAAACTAGATCAAACTCTAAGTTCTACAAAACATTTCTACTAGTTAAAATAATACACGACTTCTCAATAAGAGTGAACAGCTTTTTCCTTGACTTTTCTGGTTTTGACAGGCATTTATTGACACATGATTTTGTGTTTGATACAATTTTGGTGAACACATGTATTGTTATTTATCATAGCTAGAACCCATAGAAAATAATTTGCACACTAAGTTATTAGGCATTTCCTGAAAAACTCAAATATAAAGAAATGTCCACACATAGTCCATGTTCTAAACATAGGTCTTTTCTAAAAGAAATTATATCATTTTTTAAACTTTTTGTCTAATTGTTTATTTATTTATATCTCTTTGAGAGAGGGTCTTGCCATGCAGTTCAGTTCAGGTTGGCCTTGAGCTCACTTTTGTAGCCCAGGTTGGTCTCGAACTTGCACTGTTCCTCCTGCCTCAGCCTCCCAAATGCTGGGATTACAGGCATGCACCACCACACCCAGCTTAAATTTTTGTTTAATAAATATATTATGATGCCCAGAATGTGGCCTGTATGACACTAGTCATCAGATGCACAACTATGGTAAATGACACTTGTGCCGTTGACTGTTCTCCAACTGGACTGGACCATCTGTACAGCTGGAAAAGATTGGGTGGCAGTAGGTGCTGAAGAAGAAAGAAGCATGAGAAGTTTCCAAGAGGAAAATGTCCTGCATCACAGCAGCGGTGCCCTGGAGGACGTCCTAGGACCCTGGACTTCTACATGGCCCATCAGAGCTATAAGAATTGCAAGGGCTTCACTTCTGAGGCTGACATTGTTAAAGATTCTACACATCCCAGTTGCTTGCGTCTCAGTGACAGTGATCAGAAAGAGTAGCTAGCCTAAGCTGCTCTGGTTCACAGGTAATTAAATGACACTACTCTACTTTGAGCTGTGACTGAAGATTACACAATTTATCTTGTCTAATAAGGCAGAAAACAGCAGCAATACACTATTACAGTGTTTCATTTTTTATCACATAGATTAGTGCTAGAAAGTAGCTTGAAAGAAAAAATACTGAAAGAAGTATTTACGCTTTGGAAGCAATTTTCTTGCTTGCAAATCCATCAGACATTCTTCCACATTGCTCTATGATCATAAATTAGGTGACAGCCTGTAGATATATACTGTGCAACGGTTATGAGAAATGAAATGGCTAGCTCAGGAAAAAATAATTCCTTTCAAAAATAATATAACTAGCAGCTTTGGTGATTTCACAATTACTAAATTATCTCCCTTCTCCTATAATAAGAAAGTAAAAATTTGAAAATATTTTGAATCAAATTATTGAAAGTTACTTTAATATGACTAATGATTCTATTGTTTTAAAATAAATGTATTATTATTAAAAGTGATACATTTATAAAAATATAAAAATAGTATTAAATACTTAAAAATAAATGCGAGTCTTGTACTTATGATAACTATTCTAAACACTATTGGTACAAATATTTCGTCTGATTGAGCTAAGATAAAGTAGTTGTATGAGCCAGGCATGGTGGCTCACACCTATAATCCCAGCACTTGGGAGGCTGAGGCAGGTGGATCGATGCGAGTTTGAGACCATCCTGAGCTACCAAAGTGAGCTCAAGGCCAGCTAAACTGCACATCGAAACCCTGTCTCAAAAAGACAAAAAAAAAAAAAAAAAAAAAAAGTAGTTGTATGTATAGTCCGATATTACATAATAGCAGTGTGTTATCAGCAGAACTGGTATTGTCGAAAGCTGTTGACTTGAGCCTTTTATAGCTCAGCATACTTGTCCAGCTTTACTTTTTATGTCTCATGCTTAAAATTTTCCTCTGGATGGGTAAAGCCAAGTTAAAGTAAGATCCATATAACAAAAAATGTTACTTTTGTATCTGACAAGGTCAGTCAAATTTCCTCAGGATTTACCTTGAAACCATGTGCAGCATTTTGTAGAACTCTTGTTAGCATTTATCCAGTTGTTTAAGTGAATTAGAAATCCATCTCTGAATAGAGGATGGTGAGAAAGATTGGAAATATCCACAGGATACCCTTTGGAAGGCAACTCTAGCATACACTAGTCACAGATAGGTAAATTCATTAGCTCTGTAGTGACCTTTCATGCAATAACTTCTGTGGAGAATAAGACAAATGGAGCAGGGTCCCAAACTAGGAAGCTTTAGGTATGACTTGGGTGCTAACTTCTTCTATTCAGAAAATGTTTTCATCTTAACAGAAAGGGCTTCCCTGCTGCTGTGTCACACCCAGCCCGACACAAATTCCAACAGTTCAACTTCTTATCAGGAAGCATTTATGATGAGTGGTAGATGGAAAAGGAAAGGAGAGAAGCAACGCTAACTATGAAGGAATGGTGTAGCACTAATTAGAAAGCGAAGAGGAGAATGTTAGTTACGGAGAGTTGAAAAGACTAGCTAAAAGATATTACAAGTTCATCTTGGTGTTTACCACCATACTAAAATTCTTAATATTTAATTCGTAGAACAATAATAGAAATAAACGAAAAGTGATTGCTCTTCCCCTGCCAGTTCGCATAGTAGGCCCTTGCTCTGACACCCTTGTTTTCTGTCATACTGTTGAGGCCGAGCCATATCCCTCGGCCATGACCACTGAAAGATCTGTTCAAAAGGTGACAGAGAGTTATGAAAAACAGAGTCATTAGGAATCCTAGGCTGTCATCACAACAACTTCCTTCCATCTAATGAAGCAGCTTTAAAAAGTTAATAAAAAATTTAGTAATTCTCACAGTTAAATCTTCCTTTTCATACAAAATAGAAATTAGAGTCTGGTGAGATGGTTTGGTGGTCTAACGTGCCTGCTTAGGCAAGCTTAGGCAACCTCAGGGACCATAGTTCGATCCCTGGCACCACATGCTGCGCCAGCCCAACCCCCAGAGCAGGCTGAGATCGCCACAATAAAGAAAAAAAAAAAAATGAATAAAAAGAACATAGAAATAGAAAAGGCAAAAAAAAGAAACCCTTTAAATAAAAAAACACACATATACAGTACAAAAAGAATACTTAATGTTGTAGCATAAATGTTGCAGATCATATATATATGAATTACAGAGAAGCAAACCTGAGCAAATGAAAAAGAGTACCATGAAGAAGCCATTGGTTGCTTTTGTTTTTCTGCTGTGTATTGGATCATGTCTCCAGCGAAGCTCCTGCAGCAGTCCTGGTACCCTGTCCCCTAGAGTGAGAATGTGATTTCACTTGACTTCTGGATTTTTGTGAAGATATAATTACACACGTTGAGGGCATATAGGAGCAAGAGAAGCATGGCCTCTGTCATTATAAAAAGAGGACATTAGCAACAGACAAAGAAGGTGCGATTTATTATTAAAGTGATGAAGAAGATTAGAGTGAGGTTTTAAATGCGTTAAGAACATCAAAGATTGCAAACTAAGAGACATGAAATAGAATCCTCATTACAGCCCCAGGAAAGAACTAATCTTGTCAGCATTTGAATCTCAGGCTTTCAGCTTCCAGGTTATGAGATAAATATCTGTTGTTAAACCACTCAGTGGCTGGTACAGCAACGCTAGGAAGCCAATATTTCTTCAGAGTGGAAATCTAAGGACCACACCATTTCATTTGCATTTATATTATTTTTCTCTTTTTCTCTCTCACACATACACATTCCTGCAGATGTTTTGTGCCACAATCCTTTATGTCAGAACTCGATCAATGATTGAGCTCTCTGTTTCATTATTAGATACTAGTACTGTCTATTATGTTAGGCAACTATGAATTTTATCTGAATAACCGATCTCGACTTTCTAGTGATTTATCCATTTTCTCACATCAGCAGTAGTCTTTCGGAAAGAAATTTTATGTAAATATATACTAGTATGATTAGACTGTCATAACAGGATACACATAACCAAGTACACTTGGCCCAGCAAAAAACTCAAGTTATTTTCTTCAATTTCTTGCAAAGCACAAGACTAGGGATAACTTAGAGTGGGGCTTTCCTTACCCTCCTTCAGGCAGCTGCCTTCTTGGTGTGGCTGCCTATAAGCTTTGTGTGGGGTGTGCAGAGCAAGAAGAGGCTGGATTCTTGCATCTCTTCCTATGCTTACATTTTTTGTTCTACTGGCAAGGAAACTCATCTATGACCTCATTTAATGTCACATTTTAAAGCTCTCTGTCTCTAAATATTCTCCCTTTGAGGAAAAAGGCTGCACATCAGAATTTAGAAGAGGGCTGGTGAGATAGCTGAGTGGACTAAGCACCTGCTTTGGCAAGCACAGGGATCAGTGTCTGATTCCTGCATGCAGTGCTGACCCATCCCCAGGTACCCTGAGTCTGCAAAAGAGTCTGGTAGTGGTGGAGCACACCTGTAAGCCTACTGCTGGCAGTGTTGAAAACAGGAGGCTCACCACAAGTCTGATCTCTGTAGTGAGACACTGTACCAAATGCCCAAATGGAGAAAAGAAAATCTGATGAGCACAAGTCGTTCCCTAGCAGGGCGCTTAAGTCATTCTTCATTGTTTTCACAATGAAGTCACAATTCCTCACATTGTCTATCCAATAAGGATCTCACAACCTGGCACTGTACTATCTCTGCAGTTGAGGTTTTTTTGTTCTCTTTCATGACTACTCTTATGATTTTATCCAATCAATTTCCAATTCCCTAAAAAGAGAACATGACTTCTTTTTTTTTTTCTCTATATTTCTTTACCTTATATTTGATAACTGGAAATGTTTTCTCTCTTCTACTGTACTTATGTATTCTTTAGATCTCACATGAAACAGCCTGCTTTGAGAAATTCTTCCATGCACCCACACAACCATCCAGCAATGCTCTTTCTATCAGTTTCTTTAAGGTATGTCTGACTCGGCAATGCACAATAAATCAGTCTTCCATACCTGTTGAAATTTTCTATTCACAGGTCTACAATTTCCTTTCTGAAAAATTAGCAAATTTGCAGCGCATTTTTTTGTTTGTTTCTTTGTTTCTTCATCAAAGATGAAGTGGATAAATGTTTCTGGGGTTTGTTTCCTCATACATTTTTATCACTTTGATTCACATGCTTTTTATTTTTAAACACTGTAGGTTTGTAAAATATTTTGCAATTTGAGATTGCAATGTCTACTGATTTGTTGTGTCATTATTCAGGATTACTATTGCTATCCTGGGTCTCCTTTGGTTCCACATGAATTTTAGCTGATTTTCTCTAGTACTATGAGAAATATTGGCATTTTGTTTGGGATAGCGTTAAATCTATGTATCAGTTTTGGGAGTACAGCTTTTTTTTTGACAATATTGTTTTTATCTATTCAATAACAGCAAATCTTTTTGTTTTCTGATGTTCATTTTATCTCCTTTTTTCAGAGTACTATAGTTTCCAATGTAAAATATTTTCACTTCCTCCATTAAGTCAATCCCTAAGTGTATAATTTTTTTACTACTAAATTTAGTGGTACTGTTTTCAAAATTCCTTTCTCAGTGAGCTTATTATTCTTGTACAGGAGTACACAACATTTTGTGTAGATTTTGTATCTTGATAAATGTTATGATTTATGTCTATTTGTCCCCCCAAAGCCTCATGCAATCATAGGGTGGGGTATTCTAGAGTTTGAGACTGCCTCATGATCTACTGTGATTAGATGTTTTAGTACTGATGAGATTATGGGTCTGAGTACTACTGGGAATTATAGGTGTGGCCTGAGGCAGATAGGCTAAGGCGGAGAGCCTGCTGTAATTTAAAGAGAGACACAGAGACAGACTAGAGCTGTTGCTCTGTTGCTCTGATTGGTCAGTTGCCTCTGTCACCATTTTGTTGCCGCCATGAACTGCTAGCCTCTGCATTGTGCCTCTCTGCCTTGGATCCAGCCAAGTATGGACTGAAACCTCTAGTAGCTGTGAACTAAATAAACTTTCCTTCCTTCATTTTGAGTGTCAGGCATCAGTCTCTGCAACAACTGAAATGTAACTAAGACAATATATTACTGAATTTGCTTATTTATTCTAGGAGTCTTTTAATAGAATTTTTGGGGAGTTCTACTCAGACGATCTTGTATCTATAAATATTAGTTTGCCTTTTTCCTTTCCAAAGCATATTGCCTTCATTTATTTTTTCCCCTAATTATTCTGCCTAATGCATCAAGTACTATGTTGAACAGGAGTGGTAGTAGTGAGCATTTCTTTCTTGCTTCCTATTACGAAAGGAAACATTCACCCGCTCCGCATTTAGTATGTTGGTCATTGATCCTAAATGGCTTTTATCAGCTAAGGTATGGTCCTTCTATATGTATTTTCTTGAAAGCTTTTAGTACAAACAGAAATTGTGTTCTGTGAAAGGTTCTTCTACTAATATGTTGATGTGACTTTTATCTTTGCTTCTCTTGGTATGGTGTGTTATAGTTATCAACTAACCTTGCATATCTGGGATGAACCTTCTTGAAGATTTGCTACATTCTATTTCCACTATGTTTGAGCAGTTCTTGTACATATGTTCATTAAGGAACTAAAGAGCCTTGCTTTTATCTTTTTTGTTTTTATTATTAGTTGCATTCTTATCTTGTTTTGGAATCAGAGTAAATGAATTTGAAAATATTCTTCAGATTCTAATTTCATTAAAGAGTTTGAGGAATGTTATAGAATTATGTCTCCTCTGAAGGGTCTTACAGAATTCACTGGTGAATCCATCAGGTCCTGAACTTTTCTTAATTGGTAGATCTTTTTGTTATTATTACTTTCTCAATTTCAGTATGTGTTACTGGATTTCTCAGAGTTTTTATATCATCTCAGTTCAGTTTTGGTGATTCACATGTGTCTAGAAATCTGTGCATTTCTTTAAAATTCTCTAATTTGGCATAGTGCAATTTTTCATAGAGGTTACTAATTATTTTCTGTATTATGTATTGTAACCATATTTTTTTCATTTATATTTGCATTGATGTAGGCTTTGTTTTGCAACTTTTGATAAGTTTGGCTATGTTTGCCTATTTTGTTTATTGTTTCAAAGAACCTGCAATTTTTTTTTTCTAAGTTCTTCAATTGCCCACATGGGCAAAGTTTGAGATTCTCCTGCTCCATCTTCCCTTTGTGCTTGGATTAAAGGTGTTAGCCAAGAGCATCTGCTTCCCTTTTGAATCAGCTTCTGCGGGGTAAAAGATGAGCAATTTTATTTAAAGCTCTCAAATCACAATCTACTTGTCCCCTTTTGAAATGATTTCCTTTGGGACTATTTCAGTGAGACTTTAACTTCTCTTCCAATTTTTCCAGTCTATACAAGCAAGCCACTTAAGATCGATGGTTCTTAAAGATCCTTATCATATTTGCCTTTAATTACCATCTGTTGTGAAATAAAATCTTCCAAGTTAATGTGAGACTTTTGATTTTTTAAATAATGCTCCTTGATTGCATGTCTAAAATAAATCACCACTTGATAAATATTCAAGTTTACACGCAGTCTAATACAGGACTATGCAATGTGATGTGTTTATATTTTGATGCCATAATGTATATATTTGTGTCGTAGACAGACTCTAGGAACATTTTCTAATGTCTGCTTCTTACTTTGAAGATTGACGCAATAGTAATTCTCTCTCCTGTGAGGAAACACGGTGTTATGGTTCATGTCTAGTTGTCCCCCCACCCCAAAGCATCATGCAATCAGGAGGCAAGGACTTTTAGAGTCTAAGACTGACTCATGATCCCCTGAGATTACGGGTTTTCATACTGATGGGATTATGGGTCTGAGTACGCTGGGATTATGGGCGTGAGTTAAGGCACAAAGGCTGAGGCAGAGAGTCTGTATGTAATATAAAGAGAGACAGAGAGACAGACTGTTGTGGTTGCTCTGCTGCCCTGATGGCTTGGTTGCCTCTGCCATTGTTGCTGTTCTGCCTCCATGAACTGCTGCCTGTGCATCGTGCCTCTCTGCCTTGGATCCAATTGAGTATGGACTGAAACCTCCAGTAACTGTGAGCTAAATAAACCTTTCCTTCCTTCATTTTGGGTGTTGGGTATTTGCCCCAGCAATGAGAGAACAGTAACTAAGACAGAATTTCGTACCAGAGGAGCGAGGTCATTGCTGTGGCTATACCTGACAATGTGGATTACGAGCTTTTCGGAATGGCTCATGGGAAGAGATAGGAAAGATTAAAAAATGTTGCTTGTAAGCAAATCACTGGAAAAGCTACAGCTGTTCTGTAGAGGAGATTCTGGTTAGAACTCAAACCAAAAGAGTGACAGAAGACCTGCCTGTAAAGACCAGGTTGGGGAGGTTTCTTCTGGGAAAAAAAGGAGAGTATGGGTCATTTGAGTGCATTTGTGCTATGGATTGGCTGAAAGTCTGCTGGAAATTTGCTCATGCCCAGAGACTTTGCCTAAGACTGAGATTAAGCATGGTGGACTGATTAATTTTTCAAGAAATATTTCAGAGCAGTAAACTATTGGGGCAGTGGCATGGATGTTATGGACAGCTTTAAGCCAGATTTATGTCAAGAATCAAGAGCAAAGAGTCAAGCATGATGACTCAAAATGTGAGTTTGGCCAGAAAGGAAACACCAGGAAAGCCTTGGACTGCAAAGATTGAGCTGAAAGGATCTCTACTGCTGGGAAGGAACCAGAGAATCATAAGATGGCCTGAAGGCAACACAAGAGGAGGCTGCTCTCCACTCTTTGCAGCCCCAGAATTATAAAGGTGAAACGTTTTGCCTTAAGAAGAAAGCCGGAGAGACCCAAGTACCAGAATGGCAGCAGCAACCAAACTAGGTTCCAAAATGGCGCCAGCATGGAGAATTTGTTCCTCAGCATCAAGACCAGAGTATTCATCAGTCCAGGTACTACAACCTACAACCAAGAAAGAAGAGGGCTTGGCTACTGCGCTAGCTGGAAGCAGACCTTGGCATCATCCACCTGGCATTGGTTTTAGGCGCATTCGAATGAAGAGTTGTTAGTTTAAGAAGGCTTCCACCTCAATTTCAGAGGCCAGGCAGTGTGCCTCTGAGAGGACAGTGTGTGAAGCAGAGAGTGAGAATCCTGTTCAGTGGAAACCCCAGAAGTTTGGAAAGGCCCAAAATGTGGATCGTCTAAGAGAAACTGCAAAGAGGGAGTAAAGCCAGTCTAAGAGAGAAGTCATGGAAATTACTACCAAGAGTACTATAGGAGCAGAGCTGCATGAAGCTCACAACTCAGTGCAGACTGTTTCGGATGCCCTAGTTGGAACTATGGGGTTTAATGTGTGCCCTGCTGGATTTAGGACTTATGCTGGTCACAGTGTTTTACATTACTCTGTTGTTTGCAACTTTTCGAATGGTAATGCTTACCTTTTGAACATTGGATAAGTTTTACTTTTCTATGGTACAGGGGCTCACAGTTGAGAGCTTGCCTTGGATTTTGGAAGAGACTTGGGATTTGGACTTTTCAGCTATAATAAGACTGTTGGAACTTTGGCAACTCTTGAAGATGGACTAAAATGTCTTTTACACAAAGGGATGTGCATGAGACTTTGAGGGTCCAGCAGCAGAATATTATTGTTTATGTCTAGTTGTCTTCCCCCAAACCTCATGCAATCATGGGGCGGGGATGTATAGAGGTTGGGACTGACTCATGATCCACTGGGATTGTGTGTTTTCGTACTGATGGGATTGTGGGTCTGAGTACTGCTAGGATTATGGGTGTGACCTAAGATGGAAAGGCTGAGGCAGAGAGCCTGAATATAATGTAGAGAGACACAGAGACACTCTTGCAGCTGCTCTGCTGCCCCACTTTGTTGCTGTTCTGCCGCCATGAACTGCTGGCCTCTGTGTTATGCCTCTCTGTCTTGGATCCAGCCAAGCATGGACTGAAACCTCCAGTAACTGTGAGCTAAATAAACCTTTCATTCCTTCACTTGGGGTGTTGGGTATTTGTTCCAGCACTGAGAGAAGAGTAACTAAAACATGATTTGTTTCTAATACATAACATTACAAAAGGAAAGTTACAGGCTCATTCTTTGTCAAGAATGTCTTCAAATGATGTATCTTTTATTTGACTAGTAATAGATGTATTTGTATATACATTTTTATTTTAATGCACATTATATGTGATTTTCTTCCTTTGACATATACTGCATTAAAGGCTTACTGTTACATTCTAACTTATTTATATATCTGCCTAAAGAAGTATTTAAAAAATCCTTGAGGGTTGTGACTTAGGTATCTGCCTGGCAAGTGCAACGTGCTGATTTTGATACATAGTAACAAATAAAAAAACAAAACTAAACAGAAACTGATTTTCCATAGGACACTTTCAAAAGAGGAAGCCATTTACTTTAATTTGAAGAGCCAATAATTTTAAATATTGGCCCTCAGTTGACTCCAAAAAGAGCAAAAACACTTACGGTGCATTTCAATTACAGCATACTGTGCTGTTTACAGACATCAACCACTGGCTCACAGCCCAGAGTCAAGCATTACAAGAGGGGATGTGATGATGCTTCCATGGCCCTCCTTGGCGTTGTTCCTGGGCTAGGTGTTGCCAGATAAAGCCATACTCTTTTTGCTTTTGTGGAAACACTGCTTATGTTACAGTCTTTGCCGCCATCAAACTTCAGTGGAAAGAATGTGAGTAGAGAATTGAGAAAATACCTGCAGTTGTTCAGTTCAAAGTATTACCTCAGGCACTCATTCCAAGATTTAAATTTTATGCTCCAAGAGGATAAATTCTTCCACCAACAACGTTGTAAAAATGCTGAAGTCCTCTTGTCTTACATTTTTGGCCATGTCTCCGACTCCCTCTCCCATTCCTGAGGAGGGTGAGAGAGTTCTCTGAGCTTCCACATCATCACTTGCATAAAATAGCCTTGTTCTACAGTTTAATTGGTCTTTAATTATCATTTCATATAGAAACAAATTCTCCAGAGGTCTCTTTACAGGAGAATTTGTGATGAACAGATTCTTCAAGTTAGGATTTAGTTACCAGATTTTTTTCCTTATCAAAAAAAGAAAGAAGGGCCAGGCGTCACCACGCATGCCTGTAATCCCAGCACTCAGGAGGCTGAGGCAGGAGGATTGCTGCAAGTTCGAAATCAGCCTGGGCTAAAAAGTGAGCTCAAGGCCAGCTAGAACTGCATAGTGAGAACCTGTCTCAAAAAGAAAAGAAAAAAAGAAAGAAAGAAAAAGAAAAAAATCTAGAGTGATTGCTTCTCACCCAAGGCATCAGACTTCATGCATGAGGGCTCCAGTTTCATAGTAACATGCATGTAGAAAAACATTCACGTACATATTAATAAAACTCATTGCCAGGAAAAAAGATGATTTCAGGGTTCTATGTACTTCAACAGATCAACACATTCTTTGGGCTGAGAAAGTAGTTCTGTGATGTTTTCTCTTATCCCACCCTTATGTAGGATCCCCTTCTCCATAAAGAAAAGATGAAAAATAAAATGGAACTCTCACTCAGTGGCTATCAGAAAAATGCTCCCTTCAAGTTTTATTAGGGAAACACTTAGCTCAAGAAGTCTCACCTGACATTCCAAGTAGTTGCTTTCGTAGAACACTGTTCTCGGTTTCTCTGTTGGCCATACAGAGCTCTGTGTATTCATGTTAGTCAAAGTTAGAATTACACCTCTTCATCAAAAATTATTAATAGTAATAAAGAATGACTTCACTGGCTTCCTCTGCTATATTTTCCCTTCACAGGGTGTGCTGTTATCAAGCAAGTGAAGCTTGAATATTCTCATGTTCTCATAGCTACAAAAATTGGACTGCACATTTATTCTTTAATTCATTAATTCTCTCATTCAAAATCCATAAAACCATCTTCAACTGAAAAACTATATAACCACTCCCCAAGAATACTGGGAATGTATTCCACCAGAAAAAGATCTTAATTTTTATTAGTATTAGGAGGCAGAAATTATATTTATGTGTTTGTTTTTGGCTTTTAAATATCATAGCTATTGAAAACTACACTTGGTTTAATGGTTTAGGCAAAAGCTTCTTAATAGTTTTCCCTTCAAAATGAACATTTTACTAAGGACAAGTTTAGTTAACTAGTGACCCAGCCGGGCATGGTGGTGCACGCCTGTAATCCTAGCACTCGGGAGGCTGAGGCAGGAGGATCGGTGCGAGTTCGAGACCAGCCTGGGTTACAAAAGTGAGCTCAAGGCCAGCCTGAACTGCATAGCGAGATCCTGCCTCAAAAAAGAAAAAAAAAAAAAAAAAAGTTAACTAGTGACCCAAGGACTTTCCATCTTTGTACCAAATTAACAATTCCTTTGCAGCTTAAATTATTATCTGTGGAGAACTAAATTTAGAATAACATGACCAGCTTCTCTTGTGGAATTACTGATAGCCTCACTTTTACCCGTCACTACCAATAACACAAGAGCCACATAATGATCCTACATGATTTCCATAGTTTCACAACAAATTATACCTCTTGCTAACAGCGTTCATGCTATCTAAAGCGTCTTATCACTCCTAACAGACAATTTTATATAGAGAAATAGGCATTAGGCAAAATTTTCTGTTGTTTGGTAATTTGTTTCTGCTCTCTAATTAAAAATTGAATACAAAAAAAGTTAAAGTTGAAGAACATCATCCAATGATACCTTGCAGTAGATATACTTCTTGAAATGTTCCTTTTATTAACAACAAATTATGTTGGGTATAATGCATAATGCACACCAGCAAGTGTGGAAATTATTATTATTATTATTACTTTTTTTTTTTTTTTGCCTTTTTGAGGCAGGGTCTCACTATGCAGTTCAGGCTGGCCTTGAGCTCACTTTTGTATCTCAAGCTGGTCTCGAACTCGCACTGATCCTCCTGCCTCAGTCTCCCGAGTGCTGAATTATTCATTTTCAAATACTATTTTTGCCAGATTCATTTGCTGCTATAAATTACAGCACATGATATAACTTAAATGTAATTCAGACTCTACTAAATCTGGATATGTAGCAACTAAGCAATGTTTTAAGACTTGGCTTCTCATATCTTTGAAATTAAACTGCCTTCTGCAGTCAGGTATGAAATATCAGATTTTTGTCAGAGCAAAGCTGTGACAGATGCTAAGTGTTTATAATTACTTTTTTTTAAACCTATTATATCTTAGGCCCTAACTGCATGGAACAGGAAATATCAGCTGAGCTAAAAAGTATCCCTTCTTTCTATCTTATTATCTTATTCTGGGTTTTGGGGTGCAGATCCAATTTTCCACTTGGAAAAAGAGAAAAAAAAAAAA
>PVJA010019537.1:0-38270 GCA_004027025.1 Myocastor coypus | reverse complement strand
TTATTTTTTTTTTTTTTTTTTTTTTTTTTTTTTTTGGTCTTTTTGAGACAGGGTCTCGCTATGCAGTTCAGGCTGGTCCTGAGTTCACTTTTGTAGCCCAGGCTGGTCTCGAACTCACACTGATCCTCCTGCCTCAGCCTCCCGAGTGCTGGGATTACAGGCGTGCGCCACCACGCCCGGCCCAAGTTACATTTTTTATAAGATGTAGAAGCAAATACAAACACACTCGGCCACCTTATCTTCAAAACAGGAGTCAAGCATTTTAACTGAAAGAAAGATAGCCTCTTTAACAAATGGTACTGGAAAAACTAGCTCTCTATGTGTCAGAAACTAAAACTTACCCAAGTCTATCACCATGCACTAAACTAAAGTAAAAATGGAATCATGATATAAATATTAAAATGGAAAAACTAGGTCTACTGGAAGAGAAAGTAGAAGGAAATACTGAAGACATCGGGTAAACAAACAATTCATGGACAAAAAATTAAAATGCACCTGTAACACTAGACAGAATCAAAAACTGGAACCTCATCTTGCTGAGAAGTTTTTCCATATCAAAAGAAATTACCAACAGAGTGAAAAGAAACACCACAAATTTCAAAAAATAAATAACTAATAAGTATTCAGACAAAGGTCTGTAGAGATTAGAAACTAGCATCTTAAAGAAGAGAAGAACAATAGACAAAGTTTAGGCTGCTTTGTAATCTGTTACTTAGGAATCTTAGAAGACTAGGATCTAAAAAAGGGTGTGACAGCTTAATCCTGATTGATGTCTCCACCCTTACTTGGGACATTGGTGATCCCCTCTCCACCCTGTTAATCTTCTATTGTGTGACCTAAATAAAAAGGAGATGCTTCTAGAGTTCGGGGCTCACTTCGAGATGGACAAGTCTCGGTGAGTCCTCTGAACTACCTTCATCAGGTCTTCTCTTCGTTTCTTTCAGCACCGACACCAGAACAACACAACAAAGGTCTTCTTTGTAGAATTTATAAAGAGCAAAAAAACATGAGGGTTCCAAAATTCAAAGACCAAATCCTGAAATGTGCATCCGAGACACAAACACATTTCTTAGAAGAAGAAATGCTATAAGCTTATAAATATATGAAGAACTGCTGCACATCACTAGCCATCCACAAAATGCAAATTAAAACAGCACTTAGTTGCCACCTCACCCCAGAAAGAATGACTGGCATAAAGAAACTGACAACAACAATGTTGGAGAGGCTGTGGGGAAAAAAAGAACACTTCTCCACTACTGGTGGGAATGTAGGCTGGTGACACTGTTACACAACTCAGTATGGAGACTCCCTAAGAAAGGAGGACTACTAATCCCCTCAATCCAGCAATGCTCCTACTGGGAATTTTCCCAGAAGAACTGAAAACATCGTATCATAGTGACGTTTATCCGCCTGTCTTCATAGCAGCACAATTTGTGATAGCCACATCATGGAAACCACCAAAATGCCCATCATCTGAAGCTTTTTTTGAAAAGGTGTGATTTTTTTCTATACAATGGAATATTGTTGTGCTATAAAGAATGATAAACTAGAAGACTTCATATATAAGTGGATGTATCTTGAAAACATAAGCGAAATAATCCAGACCTATATGTGTAAATATTATATAGTTTTGTGTAAGATCTCAAAAGAAGAAATAAAAATGGAAAGGCATAACACAGTTAAATGGAGATCAAGAACGTAAGGATTAAACAATGAGGGGACAGCAATTAGAAAAGTTCTGAAACATGGCAAGAGCAAACACAGGATGAGTTAGGCAATGGTCCTAAGAATTTCCAACAGGTTTTTGATCCTGAGGATAGCAATGTGTAATATTAAAATAATAGTGGGAATGCCTGTCATTCTGGTGTTGTAGATGTGTGCTGCTTCTAATGTAATTTCAATTATTGATATACACACTCTCTCTCAAATAAATGTTTTAAATAAAACAATAAAGGATAATTAAAGAGAATACAAGACAAGGAAAAATTCCATAGGATTGACCTGCAACAATTTTGTATGTGCTTAGATTTCTAAATTTCTGTGTAAAAATGTCTAAGCTTTTAAAAATCATATTCTATGGGGGTTTCTTAGAATGTCAATGATTTTTGGAAAATACTGGTTCCATGTTAAGTCTAATTCACTTAATATTCAGAATGACAGTGATGACCAGCTCAAGTACTTATGCTATAGAATAATAGTATCACTAATTTTCTCTTCTGGAGTGTTAACAACTTAAGAATGTGGAACAAAACTTTAGAGAGAAAGAAGGGCTAAAAGGATAGCCACTGTTTTGGCCCTAACCCTTCAATGTCTCTGATGACTCTGGAATAAGAGAACCTATACTGTAACATCCTATAACTCAGTGATGTACCAAGATTTTTGTTCAAGGTGATCGTGGGGCCACACAAGAAAATGATCAATGATGTATATTGGGCCTACGAAGAGTCATGTAGAGGGAAAATATTCTCTCAGGCTTTCATGGAGAGCAAACTGGTCAAGCAATGACTGTGACTTATCCAGATGGCTGACACTGACAAAAGTTCTACAAAATGCTGTGCATGGTTTTAAGGTAAATCCTGAGGGGATTTGACTGACCTTGTCAGATACAAAAGGTACATGTTTTATTACATAGGTCTTGCTTTAACTTGAACTTAACCACCTACCAGAAAAGCTTAAGCACAAGATACAAAAGGTAAACCCAGAGTAGTATACTGGGCTGTAAAAGGCTTAAGTCGACAGCTTCCAACATTGGCAGCTCTGCCAATAACCCACTGCTATTATGGAATATTGGACTATGTATAGAACTACTTTTTGTTAGTTCAATGAGAAGAAATATTTATACAAACAGTGTTTAGAAAAGTTATCATGTCTGCACCTTGTACGCTGTACAAGTACTATGAAGATAATAATATGCATTGTATTAATAAATAAATAAATAAAGTATTTTTCTACTGCATCATCTCTCCTATCACAATAAAGGTTCCCTGGAGTGTTTCATTGCTTTCAGTGGATTCAACTTTCATGTGCCTTCTGTTTGTGCTGAATTTTCTTTTTGCATTACAGGTTAATATATACTAGAGAATGGAATGGAAAACATATTTCATTCCTTGGAAGTAAGACAAAAACCTCAGTGAACATAATCTCACTGCAATGTGGTTCTCCTCATTTTTCCATCTCCCCCATCAGTCCTCATTCTCTTTTCCTTCCTAGCTCACTGCAGGGCAGCTTGCTAACCTGGTGTCCTAAAACCAGAGATATTTTATCATCATGCTTGATATTAGAAAAAGCCATCTTCCCCTAGATTACTCTGAGGTTATCTATTATCTGTCTGTCTATCTATCTATCTTTGTTTATATCACTAATTTATATTATTATTTTCATGTATCTCATTTTGACTGAAAAGAAACTTTTATTAGTATTATGGGATAAATACTTTGCATCTATATTAGAAGAGACAGTTGTTTATCATCTTAGCTTTCTTTTATAATATTTAAGATAAGCATCAAATGTTTCCAATAATTTCCATAAAAATACACAAATGATAATAATGATATTATATATTGTACACAATGAATATGTTAGAAAATATTTTAATTTTGTTTTAATCCCCATAATGCTCATTCACAAGGAAAAGTAATATAATTCATTTTTATAGTTATTAATAAGATTAGAAGGATTGGCAATTTTTGTCCCAATCCCATCAATCTTCCTGTCATGAAATATAGTACATCTAATGAATTTAGTAATCCTAATTTCTACATTTCATAACTTCCTGCAATGTTTATTGCTAAACAATGGACACATGTTGTTAATAGTATGAATACTTACATGAGTCATTTTCCATTTCCATTATGTTGATAAAACACATTGCCTTTGAAGACCTGATCCATCTTGTTTATTCTCCTTCAACCATTTTTCATATTTATATATATGAATCAAACGTGTTTTTTTCATATATATTTATATATATATATATATATATATATATATGTGGGGGGGTGTTATTTAAGCTAGAAAGTAAACTAAGAACATTATTGAGTTTTTCACTGGTTTTTAGATATATGAGTTGACATAGGTATAGACCTATTGGTGGAATTGTCCTGTCTTACTGTAAATATATCTTCAACTTAATTAGACATTATTAAGTTAAATCCACTACTGATTTGACAGTCTTCACAAGTATATTCTACATTCTGGTGAAGATAAGCTATAACCATACTTAATGACTCCCAATTAATAAAAATATTTGTGGGCCTGGCAGGATGACTCAGTGGTCTAAAGCGCCTGCTTAGGAAAGCTTGGGCGGCTGCAGGGACTGCGGTTCGATCCAGGGCACCACATGCTGCGCTAACCCTGCCCTCAGGGCAGGCTGAGCCGGCCATAAAAATAAATAAACAAAAAGAGTCCTGAAACAAGAAAATAAATAAATAAATAAATAAATAAATAAATAAATAAATAAATTTAAAAAATAAAATGACATAAAATATTTGTTATTTGTACTTAATATTTTTCTGTGAAATGGTATTCTACTACAGTTACCATTTTTACCATACAATGGATAGTAATTTTGACTTTGCCATAATTTATTAATTGGTTTTACGCAAAAATACTGGACAATGGCAAGTTTTATATTCTGTTCTGTAAAATGTCTACTTTTTTTGCCTAGTTTCTTATTTGTTTGCTCATGCTCTTACTGCTTTTATCATAGTGGTTACTTTCATTTGCTTATTTTTGCATTTGCTTTCTATTGATTGTTGAAGAAGAAACATATTTTTACATTTATGAAATAGAACGTAAAAAGTTTTTTGACAATTCTACCTCTATGTGTGGTGTAGAATGAAAAATAAATTGATATAGCTACATGGATATTGTTTTCACACTGTGTGTCTGTGTGTCCAAATATATTTCTATATACTTATTGGGAGCTGTGAAAGCTGGAAAATTGGTCAAAGATATGTAGGCAGGACTAGTCCTCAGTGCCTAAATCAAGCAAGCAGCCTCAGTGCGGAAATCAACATACTGTCTAGTTAAGGTCCAATATTAGTCACTAGGCAGCCTTGTGTTATGTGTTACCAACTTGCAGAAGCATAACTAAATATCCATTTTGTTTTGGGGGTAGAGTCTCTCAACCAGGCTCACAGTCACCACCCAGCCCAGTTTTTGTCTTCTCGTCTATCTTTTTCTCATTCCTGCTTCTGTGTTTAACTGGGTAGGACCAATCACAATGAGACCAGTGCATCCCTATGTTTGTTTGTTTTCCTAATAAAGTCATATTTTCTTTAGAGATATTCATATTACTTTTTTGCATTTAAAATATTGATGTCAGGCCAATGAGATAGCTCAGAGGAATAAATGCCTGCTTAGGCCAGCACAGGGACTATGATTCCATCCCCAAAACCTCACGCAGTGCTGGCACTGGGCATGTTAAGCCAACCACAAGTCCAGTCATAGTGGCGCACATCAGTAATTATTGCACTGAGGAGGCTGAAAACGAAGAGCACTATGAGTTCAATATGTGTAGTGAGACCCCATGACAAATACATTAAAAAAAAAAAAAAAAAAAAAAGAGGCTGGCCAAATAGTTCAGCAGATAAAAGCACCTGCAAGCAGGCACAGGGTCCAGGGCTTTGATTCCCAGTCCTGCAGTGCCAGCCCCACCCCTGGGCCATGCTGAGATGAGAAGGCAATAGAAACTGAGTGTGGTTGCATGGACCTGTAATCCCGGCTCCTGGGAGGCTGTAAACAGGCGGATCACTAGGGGTCCATTCCAGTAGTGAGAACCTGAACACTCTGTAGACCTTCCCCTAAAACACAAAAAAGCAAAACAAAATCGACTTCATTACACACTTGACATAACTTCGTTTCCATAATGTCAGTCTCTTTGTGAGGTACATACTGTTAGGCCCCATTTTAGAAAAAAAATAACTTCACAGTATTAATATGAACTATAGGCAAAATGGTATACAATACAACTCTGTAATTTATGTTGTATAACTGAAACTTCATACCCATTAATGGGACTAACTTTTTTTTTTTTTTTTTTGTCTTTTTGAGACAGAGTCTCACTATGCAGTTCAGGCTGGACTTGAGCTGACTTTTGTAGCCTAGGCTGGTCTCGAACTCACACCAATCCTCCTGCCTCAGCCTTCTAAGTGCTGGGATTACAGGCATGTGCCACCATGCCCGGCTTAACTTATGACCACTACCTTCATTGGTCATTTACTTTCTCATAGGTTCCAACTTATAATTTTACATTTTATGGTATTTTTGAGAAATATAAACTTAACAAATCAGTATCGAAAGAACTTTATTTTCTTAAGTCCAGCTGTAAGGCACATACTTGAAATCTCAGAAACTCAGGATGCTGACATTAAAGGATTACATGGTCCAAGAATCATCCTGGGGAATTTAGCTAATCCTTACCTCAAGATAGTAGTAATAATATTGATAACAATATTAATAATTATATAGAAATGACTGACATATTTCAGTAGAAGAATATTTGGCAAGCATGGGTGAGGGTTTGGATTCAAGCAGCAAGGCAACAAACCAAAACAAAACAAAGCAAACATTGGTTTGGTAAAATCAATTTTCCTTTAGCCCACTCAGCCATCTTGTTGGCCATTAATCTTGATTTCTGTTGCCAATTAATTTTATATAGCCCCTGAAGTAGCAGTAAACTGCCTTCTTTAACTTCTCCTTTTAATTGAGCAATTTATAAATTTGTATGGCGTTCGCAAATAACTAATTCCTTCATCTATACTAATGTCAGATTTTCTCTTATCTTCCAACAATTAGAATATTTATCTCTGTCCTGACTTACTACACTTAACAATATTGAACAGAGGAAGTATGAATGAATGTGCCTGCATCCTGTGTTATTAATGGAAATAGTTTCATTATTTCATCTTGAAAAGAATTGTTCACAAGTGTTGGTAGCATTAAATTTTAAGACAAAGAAAATTCTCCTCTATTTTCACTTTACAGAGAATATTAATCATCACTGAATATGTAACATTTTTAAATAAATTCATTTGTTGGATTGCCTAGTGTTATTAATATTTTAGTCCATTCAAATTTTTGCTGCTTGTTTGGAACACAGTAAATGTTAAAATTATTCACATCATAACATAAATGTATCATATTCCTTGAGAAAGATTCACATTATCTGCTCAATCATAATTCTTGCATTACCACTAAAGGTCAACTGTCAACAGAATAGGAATCATAGGCCTGATGAAGCAATCAATTTTATACCTAATTCAAAGAATGAAAATATTATAAAAGCTGAAAGATAGCTTTTTTTAAAAAATTGAAAACAGAATCATCCAGAATTTCATAAATATAGGTTTATAACTGCTCTTCACATGACTGTATTTCAGTTTAGGAATAAATGATACCATAGCAGGTAGAGAAAATAACAGCAGAATGTATAATATTAAGTATATAAGCTGGCATGGTGGTGCACACCTGTAATCCCAGCACTTGAGAGGTTGAGGCAGGAGGATCTGTGCGAGTTTGAGACCAGCCTGTGCCACAAAAGTGAGCTCAAGGCCAGCCTGAACTATATAGTGAGACCCTGTCTCAAAAAGACAAAAACAAAACAAAACAAAACAAAACAAAACAAAACAAAAAAACCAAGTAGTATATTGTGTGGCTTAATGTCTCAACTATTTTCTAGAACTGTATTATTTTTATATAAAAGTAGATTTTGATTATTTGTTTGTTAATTTATTTATTCAGTTCAGAAGATCAAATATACCCAGGCCTTCAAATTTTCTATCATTGATTATGTAGCAACTATCAACATGGATTTTTAAAAAGTAGCATATTTAAATGCATTTGACCATATTTTAAGACAAGTAGAATTAGAAAAGTGTTTTTATTTGAATAAAATCCTATTTTTTTATGGTTGGCTCAGCCTGCCCTGGGGTGGGGCTGGCGCAGAATGTGGTGTGTGGTGTCAGGGATTGAACCGCAGTCCCTGAAGTTGCCTAAGCTTTCCTAAATAGGCACTTTAGACTGCTGAACCGTCTTGCCGGCCCATAAAATGCTATTTATCCTGGTTGGCTTTCTTTTCTTCTATAGAGCAGAAATTCTATTTTAACCTTTGGAAGGCTGCCATTAAAATTGAGCTCAAAGATGAATTTAGTTCAGTAGAACAGTTCTGGCCTAGCCTATATAAAAGCTTAAGATTGACTCCCAGAACTGCCACAAAATTAATGAAAATTTAATTCAAACTGAATATTGTCCTGAGCTATGAAAAGTAATCATCAGTCTTTTTGATCCTTAAGGGTCAAAATAGTTAAGTAATTTACTTATTTAAAACTGGAACGCCTTCAATAAACTAGTTTATTTACGTAAAAGTGCCATTCTCTATTGTAAATATTTAATACATTTAAAAAATTTTTGGTATATTTTATTTTGAAGAGTAAGAACAAAAGCAAGAATGAAAATCAGAAACAAAGACAGAAACAGAGTAATGTACAATACATATGTTACACATTTTCAAAGCAAGAATAGCTATTACACAATGGTTGATATATTATCTATTTTTATCATGAAATCTGTTGCTCAGAATAATAGATTCAGTTATATGAGATTGCACGTATGATTTAATGCTACCACTTGCTTTCAAGAAACCTTAAATCTTTGCTCTGGCCTCTCTTTTTTTCTTTTTTAGAAATATATTTTAAAGAGAGTATGCTACTAATTTATTTGGCATTAGAAGTGGTACACATTTAGAAGAGCAAGATGACAGATATTTGAGCACAGTTTTAGTATTACACATTGCTATCCCTGATACAGTTGCTTAGATAACAGATATCACCATACAAAGTTAGTAAAGGTGTAAATTCTAAATATTAACTGCTATTTTCAAAACGCTGATGGAAATTCTTAGCAGAATCCACTCCAGTTCTCTGGATATATGTGGATGTTTTTTCTTGCCTTTTTGTCATCTTTTCTCCTTTCATTCATCATTGTTTAATCCTTATGTTCCATTTCTTTCCATTTTACTATATTTGTTGTAGCTTTCAAATTTACTTATTCTTTCAGGTTCTTAGACTAGGAAGACAATACAACATTTATGCATATGGATCTCATTAATTTCACTTAAGAGTATACTCTCTACTTGCATCTACTTACCTATGAGGGGTTCAAGTTTGTCTTTCTTTAAACCTGAGTAACATATTTGAAGAAATATTTATTTTCAAGCTTACCAAGAGTACTTTAACTTGTGTTTTTCTGTTTTTGCAGCTGTGATGTGACATGAAAGAACTTCATATCATTCAATAACAAAGAACTCAAAATAGCTTATTGTATTTCATATATAAAGGACATTACAACCTCAGAAATGAAACTACTACTTTATATTTAAGGACAAATCTACCATCTTCTTGTACATTTTCCAAACAATTTGTATGTGAGAAACATAATTTTCAGCCTGAGAAGCTGAATTCAACTTTTCTCATATTGCCTCAAATCTATATGTGAAGTGAATGAAAAAGTAACTGTATCAACTCTTTATACTAAAAGGGAATAATCATCGTGTTCCAATAAGTAAATACATTTCCTTCATTAATTGTGAAAGTACATATTTATTTTAATTTTGTAGACTGATATTTTAAGACTTTATCATAAAAAGAACTTGATATCACAATTTCTTAAATGAAAATATGTTAAATCTAAACAAAGATATTACAGTGTATTAACATTAATCTTATAACCCCATCTATTAATATAGTACTCAAAGTAGTACTATATATAAAAACTGAAGAAATACTGTACTGAACTGTTGTGTTTAGGGCTGGCCAAATAGCTCAGCAGATTAAAGTGTCAGCAAGCAGGCGCAGGGACAACCCAGCCCCCAGAGAACATTGAGAAAGCAATTTGAGACTGGGCTTCCAGGCACGTGCCTGGAATCCCAGCTCTTGGGACTCTGTAAACAGCTGGATAACTATAAGTCCAATCTAGTAGTGAGACCCTGAATACTTTGTCAACCATTCCCAAGACGGGGTGGAAATGGACTATTTGTTTAATGATCAAAACTCTTTTTTTGGTCCCTTAATGCTTCAGATATATACTTAACATATATGTTACTACTCACCTATAAATGAGTAATTCTTCTTACATAAAATAACCCCCAGAATATTTTATTATGTACTGAATAAACGAATATTACAATTTGAGACCATACATTTCTGGCACCAAACAAAATTTTTTCCATCTATGTTTTTAATTCATAGGAATATTAAAACTATATCATGCATGCTATAATATATAAAATATATTTATGTTCCTCTGCTCTACAAGTAATTAATTATATTGCAGTGTTAGGGATGAGGCTTGGTTATTTATGAATACTAGACAGGCATTCTACTACTTTTTTTAAGGCAAGGGTCTATAGCTTGGGAGCCCAAACTGCTGGTGTCCATCTTGTAATGACATCATCATCTTGCGACAGCCTCATCTCGTGATAGGCTCTAGTTGGGTTTCTATTTTCCTACCCCCTGCTATTTTCCCATAAATCACATGCTCTTAAGTCCCTCCCCTGTTGACTTGGATAGCTGCTGACGTGTTTCCAGGTCGCCCGCTGTTGCCTTTGACGCCTGCTGATATCGCCGGCGGAAATGCATCATTTCCCAAGCCCTGTGTATATACCCGAGTACCTTTTTGAATAAACGTGACTTGTCAGAATCCTATCTTGTCTCCATATCTCATGTTTCTTGTCCCATTTGCCTCCTATAATCCACACTCTCCCACTAGGACTCACGCTGATTCCTCGCAGGATGAGAAGACATTACAGGATGTTTAGGGTCTCGTTACCAAATCAGATTTACAATTACCCACCTGTTTATAGCTTCCCAAGAGCTGGGATTACAGGCACACACCACCACACCCAGTTTCAACTGCAGTCTCAGCTTGTGGGGGTGGGGGGCTGGCACCGCAGGCCAGAGGTAAAACGCCTGGCCCCTACTCCTACTTGAAGGTACTTTAATCTGCTGAGCTATTTGGCCAGCCCACTTATACATCTATATTATATAATATTTGATGAATTCTCATTGTCAGGATCAACATAAATATGGCTTTTCACACTTTGCAACAACTAGACACAAACCCTAACACGGAGAAAGCTAGACTTAATAACTTCCCTAATCTGACAAATGCTATAAAATGTGGTCTAGAGCAGCTGGGACCCAGTGTTCTTGTATAAATTTTCGACTATTCTACCAGTTTCTACAGTGAAACAGGCAATCCAATCATGAGCATTAATGAGTCTTATCCCTGTCTTCCTTGTAATTGTTTTTAATTTGATAACAATATTCTAACTAAAAAAATAATTTGCTACTTAAGAATGAGATGGAAATTTTTCATGTTAGCAACTCCTGAAAAATACAAACATCTTTCGTGTAAGCACTGCCTATACATCAAGTGCAATTTACTCATTGCTTTTTTCCAAAAAGTTACATACAATTATGAAAGTAGAGATCCTTCATCATGTTATTATTTGTTTCTAATTGCAAAATTATTACACTTCTATTTTTCTTTTTTTTTTTTTCTGTGTTTAGTACAAGATATAAAGGGTCTACACGGTCTCACTACATAGGTCGGTCTTGCAGTGATTCTCTTGTTTTCAGCCTTCCAAGCGCTGAGATTACAAGCATGCTCCACCATGCCATCTCAGTGTCAGTCTCAGTGCAACCTGTGGGTGGAACTGGCACAGAAAAGTACACCAGGCATCAAACCCTGCCTGCTGCACTCTGCCTAAGCTTCAGTTCGCTAAGCTATCAGGACAGCTGAAAATATTATTACATTTCTAACGACACATTTTTTGAGAATGCTAAAGAGCACACACTACTCTGAGTATCACGTACAAAAACTAGATATATAAAATTAGAGATAAACTATTGTACATTTGAAATTAAAGACTAATACTCCAATATATGAGAATGTAACTATGATTAAAGACACTATGGAATATGGATAAATCATTGATGCATGAATAAATTTTATTTAATTAATTTTGTCCAGTTTGTACATTTTCTGAAATGTTGAGCCAAACTTGAATAGTAAATAGATATATTAGAATTAGAGATTTACAACAAATAATATTGAAAATTATAGTTTTATGTTTAATTTCATTTTAATAACATCAGTTCCATTTCTCGTTCTCCATTATACTTATTATTTTCTATTTCATCTAATCTAGTAAGAGAACAATAAACATTACATAAACAAGGTGGTAAGCGTCTTTCATATGGAGGATTGTAAAGAATACAAACATATTTTCTTTTGGTATACAATCAATTTTGTATTTTATGAAAAAAATATTTGGATGTTTTATATTTTAGTGTTAGTTTACTTTCTAATTATTTTTAACTTTAAAGTAGGTATATAAAAATATGTATGTGAAAGCCTTTTTTCAGCTTCACAAACTTTCTCTATTTTTTCTGTTGTAATCTATTGTAATAACTATAATGAAAATTAATTCCATGATACTTTTATTAAGTCTCCCTGCTGTGTGCTTACCTCATTCCTCTATTTTTAGATTGATTCTAAGAGTTTATTAGCTTCTCATTTCCACAACTTTTCAAACATTTGAATGTGTCAATTGTTTACACCCTTATTTTATAGTAATTTGGGTCATCGAAAGGAATGTGTATTGGTAATTCTATATTATTTTCATTCCTTGAATAGAAATGAGATTGAATGTAAATTTTGTTTTTTTCACTATTTATACAACTTCCTTTGTAAGTTGGGTGTTCAACTTTTAAAGACATATTTGATTTAACTGTTTACCATTTGTTACTTGGTAGTAGAACTTGCTTTAATATTCTTAATTTTTCCATTGAAACCTGTGAATATTTCATAAAAATTATATATATATATATATATATATATATATATATTCCATTTTCTTAAAATTGTAATTAGATGGAAATTTTTAATTTTAGGGAAACTAGTTTTTATGTTATTTTTATTAATTTTACCCTGAAGCAGGCTTAAAAATTATTTTTGTAGAAAATTTATATATTGAACCATTATGTTTTGATCTATGACATTTAACATTGATTTTCATATTGTGTAAAGAAAGGTTTGATAGACAATAATTTAAACCTGGCTTTTTTTCACACTAATCATTGACAAACTTTTCTCCATTGGTTTGTTTTGATGCATATATCTAAAAAAGTGTGTGTCTGCACACTCTTATTGTGTACATTTTCATTGATTTGATCCATTGAAATTAATACATACTACTGTAGTAACTAGAACTTTATAACAAATTTTGACACCAGGTGATATATGTCCAAATTCATGTAAGGCTATCAATGACTCTACATTTTTTACTTATAAGTTATAAAACTCCCTAGACATTTCTGCTTAATGTGCCCTCAGACATTTTAATTGGAATTGCATTAAATTTGTAGCTCTAGAATTGACATCTTAATATCATTACACCATCAAATCAATGAGTATTTCCTACTTTATCTATAATTTGTAATATTCAATGTGGATTATTTACATATATTCCTTCTCTTGTTTTTCATAATCATAAGTGAATTCCCATTAGTGTACATAAGTAAAGATGTCTTAGTATATAAAAATGCTACTTTTATACTGATATTTTATCTAATGACCTTAATAACTAGTTGTTATAATAGTCTAATTGTAAAGGTATTGATATTCACTACAGAAATTATAATAAATGTGTGTGTGAAAAGCCTTTCATTCTTCTATTTTTAATCTTTATATGTATTTTTTATTTTTCCTTTTTTCTTTAAGGCAGAAACTTAAACTGTAGATACAATGGTAAATAAAAGTGATAAATGTGGACATTCTAATGTAGCTATTGATATGAGGGAGAAGTGTTTAACATTTTACCATTTGTATTAGGTACGAAATGTATGTCCTTCATGCATTCCTTATTAGATTTAGAAATATGTGTGTAACTTGCTGAAAGTTTTATCATATGAAAGTATCAAATTTTTAATTGTTTTTTTTTCCTTTCCATATACTGAGGTTTATTTTTCATTTACACATGTAGTAATTTTTGTTATTTTCAAATATTTAAAGTAATCTTATCCTTCCCAAATCAGCATTTAGTTGTACATTTGTATCCTTTAATTATATTCTTGGCTTTATTTTGCAATATTTTAGTAAGAATTAGAATATCTACATGTGTAGTATGTAGCACTAGTCAACTATTGTATATTACTGTTAGCTTTTGAGAGATTCAATGTGATAGTATTTTAGTAAAATATTTTGTTTTTTGTTTTTTGTTCATGTACAACAGTAATCAATACATATCAAGAAAGGTTAACTTTTAAACTTATTACAATAAAATGCATTGCTATAATTCTCCTCAGAATATTCCCTCTTGCTTAAAACATACTTTGTTCTTGTCATTCTCTGTAGCAGTTTTGAAAGTCCTCTTTTATAGGTGTCTCTAGTTGCTGTTATGGCTGTCTTGATGTCCTGAACTCATTCTAAATGTTCATCATTTATGGATGTTTCAATTTGCGAAAGCATCAAAATTCACATAGTGCTGTTGGTAAGAACACATTGTAATTCTTCTATAGACCTCCTTTTCCATTACATGACACTATGCAGCTTCATTGGTCATACTTTTTTTTCTTCTCATAAGAAATAATAATGTGACATTTTAAAAAACACATTAGTAATTTTACAATAATTTATACAATGCATATTGTTGTCCTGCTAGTAGTTATACAGAGCACAGGATGTAGACATGATAATTTTTCTAATCATTGTTGATACAAAAATTTCTTCTCATTGAACTAAGAGAAAGTTGTTTTATACATAGTCTAGTATTCCATAATCACAATGAGTTATCAGCAGAACTGACAATATCAGAAGCTGTTGATTTAAGCCTTTTACAGCTCAGCATACTAATCTAGCTTTATGTTTTATGTCTCATAGTTAAACTTTTCTGCTGCGTTGTTAAGGGCAAGTTAAGGCAAGACCCATATAACAAAACATGTAACTTTTGTATCTCCCAAGGTCAGTCAAATTCCCTCAAGATTTACTTTGGAACCATGTACAGTGCTTTGTAGAACTCTTGTCAGTGTCAGCTGTCTAGATGAGTCATGGCCATTGCTTGACCAGTTTGATCTCTGTGAAAGCCCAAGAGAATGCTTTCCTTCTAGGTTACTCTTTTTAGGCACACTATACATTATCAGTCCCTTTCCTCTGTAGCCTCATAATCTCCTTGAATAGAAAATTTGGAAAACCAGTCAGTTATAGTATGTGACAACAGTTTCTCTTATGTCCTGAGTACTCATTCACCTTGAAAGGCTAGGGCCAAAATATTGGCAATCCTTGTAGCCATTTTGATGTTTAATATTCAGAAATACAGTGAAATTAAGCTCAAGTACCTACGGTATAGAGTAATAGTATCATGATGCTTCTCTTCTGGAGGGGTAAGAATGATGTACTTTTCTTTGCAGCTCCTAAGGGCCTTCATGAAAGAGGACTGCCAGAGTTGCTTCACAAAGCAGGAATGATAGAGGAGTATGTTCAGAATAAGGCAGAGTGGAAAAGAATGAATAGCGATGGGTCTTTCACTGCTAATGATTTTCTTAAAAAATATATATTTGAACAGCTAATCTGTATTTTTATCACTCTATTATTTCAATTGGGCTTAGTAGTCTATGACAAAGTGATTTATGGTGTTACTTCTCATATTACACATCACCCTATCTTGAACTTCTATGCCCATCAGAAAATATATGAAGTCTCACTACTATGCCAATTTTGTGTTTGTGTGGCCTTGTGATTTATAAAAGAATTTCATTAATGGACCACTATTGCAAAATAGTTCATTTTTACTAGAAATTTTATTTTATATGTTATTATAGATAGCTATTGTGATAAGTTAGCCTACTATAAAATAATGGATTTGCTAAATCCATTTTAATTCTTAATTTTAACGGTTTGCCATGCATAGTGGGCATAGTAATTCCTAGTGTCTCCCTCTGTAAGTGCTCTTCCATAATGATTTTTATTATGATGTCCAAACCACATGAAAGCATAATTTTCTTTGGTTTGAGGGCACAGACATGTACGTATGAAGGGGGATTCCTATGTGCCCAGAAATGCATACATATCTGCACACACACACACACACACACACACAATGTTTTAATGCAAAGCTTTAGAAATATTGAACTAGATGAGAAAAATTACTGTTTTAAATTTCATACGATTCCATTCCAATAGTTTTGGTTTGCGAAGTAAGCCCCAGTGTAGACTCAAGTTGATAAGTATTACAATCAATTTAAGATATCAATTACTTTAAAATAAATCATACTGCATAGAGTTGGAGCTTATGAAAACCTGGGCATCATAACTCACGTGCCAAATTCCTTTTCAATTGAAACACTGCTGACATTTTATCACATCAAGAAGAGTGAATGATACTTATACATATTACTGACTATCAACCAGAGAAAAGAGTATCATTTATTAGAATGCAAGGATGATGATCATGATGATGATAAACAAAATAGATAATAGTATCCAGGCTTTTGGAAGCCTTCCACCTACACATTCTGTGTGTGTAAAGAGAAAAGCAAGCAGCTGGCACTCCAGATGGTTTGGATTTGTGATGCCCCAGGCAAACACCACCAAAAAACACAAATAGAAGACACAAAGACATGCTCCTACTGATACTAATGGCTTAGTATTCAAATTACGCCACAAGCATTTTTTTTCTCTATAGGATATTAATGTTATTATGCATCAAAAAGAAATCTTGAAAATGAACTTCTAAGTGTAGATGCAGCCTGCATTGAAATGTATTTTTCCTTGCAAGAACCTGAACTGTCTAATCACCTAATAGTATTTTATCACTTCTAACACTTTATTTGTTGAACTGCATTCCAACTTTGGTTCAGAGGACAGACTTCTTAGTCCTTAGTATGTGCCTCCAGTGGGTTAATGGTTTATTCCTTTATTTCATGATTCATTTAATATGTAATGAAGAAAGTTCATTTTGAGAAAGTATATCATTTAATATGTCTTTAAGCATGTAACCAGCTCAGGGTATTTTTCATCTAAATTCTATTTTAATATACATTCTTCTAGAATAAAATTGATCACTGGAATTATCATGAAGGTTGGAGAAGGAACCTTACCCTGTTTCTGGATATCACAATTCTTGTTAATGAAACATTTAAAAGTTTTGTTTTTATATGCACACCAAGTTTCAATTAGGAAGCATTTTAATCCTTACTTTCCTACTTATCTGCAAAGAAATTAAACCATTTCTTGCGAAGTTTTCATCTTATTTACAAGAATAATTTAAAAGAACTAAACTTGCATAGCAAATTGATAATATGGATGTCAGCCTGTTTGACTGGAGAGATAATTCCAAAGGTAATAGCTATAAACTGCTAGCTCTTCTTATCCATGAAGAAATTATTGTCAAGACATAAAACACATTTTGTTAAATAGTTTCAGGGGTTATTTTGTGAAAATGCAACTATTTACTTTAATAGAGTACTTTGAAAAAATTAAAAATATTTAAAAGCCAATGTTTACTATTGTGCTAGAGGTCCCAAAACTGAAACTAAAATATGAGTCATCAAAAGAAGAGAAATAAAGACAATCATATGTCCCAGGACTGAATCAATAAAGCAAAATAAAATTTGTCAACTTATCCATAGTGAGCATACTTATAATTCACTTCAAAATACTTTTATTTTGTCAAAAAAATGTAAAGTTGTCTTTGATGAAATGTAGAGCTTCTAATGGAATGGATTTATTTTATTATAGATAGATGTGCAAAAGCTTTTAAAGTTTATATAAATCCTTATAAGAACAAGTGTACTATTTTACCTGTAATAATGAAAGATAAACATCAACAGGCTTTAAATGGTTACAATAAATCTTATTGAAGTCACAGGGTAAGGTTTTGTCCTCGATATTATAATTAAGTAATGATTTTATATTGAAAAAATAGAATGATAGATTTAGATGATATAAAAGTATAATAAACATTAAAATGCTGTGCTAATTATTCATATATTTAAAATATGAGCTAATTATTACAGTCATGGTTATAGCTATTAATATAGGTAAGGGCATAAAATTAGTACTGATTAGTTTAATCACAAAATGTTTAACATCCCACAGTAAGCCTATCTTTTAGAAATATATATAGTGACCTTAAGAAAAAAAAATGGTCCCATTAAAGTTACAGTACAAGCCGGGCGTGGTGGCGCACGCCTGTAATCCCAGCACTCAGGAGGCTGAGGCAGGAGGATTGGTGCGAGTTCCAGACCAGCCTGAGCTACAAAAGTGAGCTCAAGGCCAGCCAAAACTGCATAGCGAGACCCTGTCTCAAAAAGACAAAAAAAAACAAAAACAAAAAAAAAATAAAATAAAATAAAAAAAAATAAAGTTACAGTACAAATTCATTACAAATAAGAAATGACCTACAGGTGAACATTCAGTTATACATTTTTGTGTTGAATTTATTTTTGGTTTGTTTATCTTTTGGTGAGGTAACGTGTTGTGTTTTTGCTTTTTTGTTAAGTAAATTTCAAATAGTATCATATGCATACATATGTACAAATATGGAAGAAATTTCAGAATCATTAACTGAAATGTGGTAAAACATCTATAATTCTGGGGCCACTAAGATAGCTCAGTGGACTAAAGCACCTGCTTAGGCAGATCGAGAGATGAGAGTTTGATCTCCGATGTACCATGCCAGCTGCATCCCCAGGGCATTCCGAGATAGTGGCAGAGACAGGGTGTAGTAGTGTGAGCCTGCAATCCCAGTGCTTGGGAGGTTAAAACAGGAGAATCACTATGAGTCCAATCTACATGGTAAGACCCAGAAGACTATGTATTAAATGTAAAAAATAAATAAATAAATAAATAAATAAACCCAAAACTGCTATACTTCTGGAGAGACAGACTTCCACAGCATAAAGATTGCCACATAGATTCAAAAAGTGTAAATATCTACATTTTAAATTAATTAAATTTTAAGTTAAAGCAGTTTAGTTACATTATAAAATATGATATGGAAATTTTACTTTTTTATTTTTAAATTAATTTTTGTAATACTTATAACATACATAATGATCACAATAAACATAGGGAATTTGTATCTGCACAAAATATATCTTGATTCTTCTTTTCTGATATGGAAATTTTAATACTTATTACATGTGTATTAATTTGAATTTCCAAAGATACATAGATCAAAATGTTCAATGTCAGACTGCAGTTTTCATTTCTTAATTAATACCTTTGTTTCAATACTCTTACCTCACAAATTTCACATTTTGCTTACCTTTTCTTTATTAATTAAAAATATAATATAATTAATACACATGATATAAAGTTAAATAATCTGTGCTATTAAGAACACCAATATTTAAAAGTTATCAACAATTTAAAACCAGCAAATCTATGATTGACTACTGTCTCAGTTACCTTCTTCATTGCTGGATCAAAATACTTGACACAGTTTAGGAAGACAACTTTTGTTTTCATTGAGTCCAAAGCTAGTCACTCTAAGGGAGAGTGGCATGGCAGAATGGTGTCACATAAAAGCAGCAGCTCATGGTACAAACAGTACTAAGCAAAAAGATCAAAGAGAGAAATATTCCCTTCCAGGTTCTGTCCTTAGGGACCTACTCCTCTTACCAGGCTTCCATGTACCAACATCATATTTATTATAAACTCATGAGTGACCTCATGCATTGATCAATATCCTGAACCCACAATATAATTATCTCCTCTAGGGCCCACCAATGAACTTAGTGGATTTGATCTTCCAGCTTGCTATGCCGGCCCCACCACCAGGGTGCACTGAGACGGCAACTGAGACTCGGCATGGTGGTGCACCCCTGTAATTCCAGCTCTTGGGAGGCTTGAAATGGATAAATCACTCAGAGTGAGATCCAGTAGTGAGACCCTGAACACCCTGTACACCCTGCACATCCTTCCCTAAAATATGAAAAAGAAAGAAAGAAAGAAAGAAAGAAAGAAAGAAAGAAAGAAAGAAAGAAAGAAAGATTTACCTCTCTTAATCCACCTTGCCACAAAGCATGGAACTTTGTGGAATATTCTGTTACAAATAGTCACAAATGTCACAGGATACATTCTTATAATATAGTGCACACTTTTATTTTTTAATTTGTCTTATATCAAAATTTATTATTTTTATTTTCCAGAGGAAAAACAAAAGATAATAACAAAGAAAGAAGCAGCAGTATAAAACAATACAATGATAGAGAATTTAAAAACAAGAGTAGAAAATTAATAATTATTGTCACATTATATATTATTATCATCAAATTTGTTGCTCAGATTAAAAGATATAGATATTTGAAGAGAATGAAGTAATAATAATAATTAACAATAATAATACACGTGACATTAGAGAAAGTACACATTTAAACAGCAAGATGAAACATTTAAACATGGTTGTAGGGCCAGCGAGATGGCTCAGCTCTCTAAAATGACTGCTTATGCAAGCTTAGGCAACTGCAAGGACTGTGGTTCAATCCCCAGCACCACATGCTGTGTCAGCCCCACCCCCTAGCGCAGGCTAAGCTGGCCATAATAAAAATAATAAAAATAATAAATAAATAAATAAATAAATAATTATAAAAAATAAACGATTGTAATTTTGCGCATTGCTGTTTTCAATGTAGTCAGATTATAGATGTTAGCGTATGGAGTTAGGCAAAGTAATATAAATTTTAAACATCAAGTGTTACTTCAAAAAGAAAACTGATAGAAATCAGCAGTACAATTACCCCAGCTGTCTTGTATATATACTTACATGATATCATAGATGCTTTTAAAAGTCCTTTCAAGGAAGGCTTTAGTGAGCAAGAAAATTGGGCGAGTTTTTGACACCTAAGAATTTTTTTTTTAAGAACCAGAGATCAAACTCAGGACCTTGCACTTGCCAGGCAGGCATTTGTGCCCCTGAGTTGTCTCCCTGGCCCTCGATACCTGTGAGTTACTAAGGAGAGGAGTATCCTAGCCACGGCCCTGCAGGTTTAAGAGGAATGGGATTATGCAGGAGTCCAGATACATTGTGAAAGTTGTTAGGGGTGAAGTGAAAGCTAGCAGAATAAAACTAAAAGTGTCAATGCTTTCACAAAAATTATTATTATTTTTTTTTTGTTTGTTTGTTTTTTGTTTTTTGTTTTTTTTTGCGGGACCGGGGTTCAAACTCACGACCTTGCACTTGCCACGCAGGCACTTGTGCCTCGGAGCTATCTCCCCAGCCCCTACTTTCACAAAAATTATGTTAAATGGTTTTCCTAAAGGTCCTAAAGCATCTTCTTTCCAGCTTAACATTTTGAAGACGTAGTGTACTAATGTGATTCTGCTTCATTTTCCAGATACACAAATCTGAGATGCTTTAGTCTGCTCATCCTTTGGTATACACAGTCACAAAGCTGATCCATCCTGCACAGATACACAGCATTTGAGTAAAAGAAGAGAGTGTGAAGGATCACAGTGTGCTGAAAAAGTATTCTGATGTTCACTAATCCAGACTGGAATACTTGTGAAATTCAATGTCAAAGTACAAATTCAAAGAAGAGGGCATTTAAGTGGACAAGAAAATAGAAGATAGCATCTGACAGTCAGAAATTAGGACAGAAACACCAGCAAATACTGAGGGACGATACTAAGCATTTTTTCAGACGTGTTATACTTAATAGCAGAGAATGTGAAGCCAGAGGCACAAGAGTGATACATTTATCAGCCAGGGGGTTGGGGCAGTGAAGAGACGCTGGACTTGCTCCTGGATTTCCTGTGTAGCTCTTTGGCATGAGTGTTTCCCGCTGGTCCTGTGACTGGTGAAAACTTAGGATTTGAACAGAATGAACTGTCATGCTTCTGGACAGGACAGTACCAGGTTCAGGGGCTGATAAAATTATTTTGTGTCTGAAAAAGTGTTAGAGGGTAGGCTAGGACAGCTCTCTTTGCTTCTACCACAGAGTTATTTCTGTTTTGTCTTCTTAGAATGTTTGCTTTGATATTCTAAAGCTAATAGCTTTGCCCATTCTGTTCTATGAATTTTTTTAAATATGACTTCATTACATTATAATATACTATGTACCAATCAATATTAGAAGTTATTCAGACAGATATAAAAACTAACATGATAAAACATGGGTGATATATTACAGTAGACACAGAAATAAATTCCACGTAATCATGAATTGCAAAGTCTTAAATGAATACTGGAATAAAGATTTTCTGGTATTTGAGCAGTTCTTAAAAGAATGTAAATATAGTACAGTATAGATATAGTAGCTATGTATTTGACCAGAAAATATTTACCATATATGACAATGTGTTAATCACTATAACATGTTTTAAAAATCCATTGTAAGAAAATAAAAAGAACAGAAAAGACAACAAAATACTCAATTAGATGAAGTTGCTATATTATTTCAGTTTCCCTTGAAAGCAATCTGTTGGGAGATAATTTCAGGCAAGAGAAGTGACAAAGCAGAGTGAATAATGCAGAGAATGAGAGAAAAACATCACAGAGTTCTGTTATATGGGTTGATGTTAGAGACAAAGTCTCAGTACTGCAGGGATCTCTGAGAAACAAATAGCTTATCAAGATTTTTATTTTTTCTCTTTCAAAAGGAGACTGAGCTTGAGAATTCTATTTCCAGGACATATCCCTAAACTCCACTATAGTAGGATTGACCCAGAGGACTGGCTGGCACTTCAGGGCAATGCTTGAGAAGCAGTTAAACAAGATCCTCTGGCCTTCCAGAAACCCCAAAGGTAGCAAGCAGAAAGGCTCCCTCGTGAAGCCTGAGGCTGACTGCTGGTTATATGAGCTGCCAGCAAACTGCCTTCTAAACTTGCCGCCAATAAAATCGCAGTTGAACCAGGAGGATAATATCAACATGAGAGGCATCTTCTATGGATATGAATGAGTAATTTTTAGAGGTAAAATCTGAAATAATTCTTTCTGTGTTAAGAAAATGAATAATTTTAATCACAAAAGAGGTATAATTTTTATCTTTTCAATATTAGACGCAAATCATATCCGAAACTATCAGGCGATGGAATATTACAGGGAAACAGTAACTTTGATGAACAGATGGCTGAAATGTAGATTAGCCTAAGTACTCCTAGAAGAATTGAAATGGGAAGCTAAAAGCTAACGTCCTCCATAGGAAGCAATTATCCTTTTTGTATACCTGAGAAATAACTCAAATTACTATTGCCAGGAAAGGTTTCACATTCATGTAATTGGAATAGAAAGTACCGGCTACAATGAAACAGCTTATTTATTTAAACTCATGGAAAAATTTCTTTTTTTTTTTTCTTTTTACCTTTGTTTGTTTATTTATTTATTTTTATGGCCAGCTCAGCCTGCTGCTGGCGCAGCATGTGGTGCCGAGGTTTGAACCACAGTCCCTGCAGCCTCCCAAGCTTTCCTAAGCAGGCGCTTTAGACCACTGAGCCATCTCTCCAGGCCCAAAAATTTCAATAATACAGTATTTTAATAGTAATAAAAGCATGATGTATGTTGCACAAAATATGCATACTATGTGGATTCAAACAGTTGGAAAATAATGGTGTAAAGAACCACATAATAAAACAGTAGGCATGTGAAATACTTCAAAATTAGAAGTAGAGTATATATCTTTAATAATTTTAAACTGAATTTAAGATGATGTTAATATATTTTTATTTGGTGTTCTATATATAAGTAATATCAAGCTGTAAAGTAACAACAAAATGACAAATGCTTAAGGAGCTAAGCATTTTAACCTGTTTGAAATATCATCATATAAAGTACTGAAACACTACATGATACTCTAATAATATCTGATATTAATATTTTATGTATAAGTTAAAAACATTTAATGAAAATAAAATATATATTAATTTAAATGAATCAGAGTACCTTCTGTGGCTGTGCCAGAGAACTAACTTGAGGACTGCTTATCCAGCAACAGATCTCAAAACACTCTAAATGTCCCTTCCCTAGCGACTCTATGGCTGGTACCCTAAGACAGGTGTAAAGGTGTGATGTAAAAACCACACCCTCTGCCTCTGAGAACAAAATCAAGTATAGCAGTCTTCATCAGAAAGCACTAGGGACATACTATGGAAGTGGAAAGAAATTAAGAAATTATATATATATATATATATATATATATACATTATATATATATATATATATATACATACACATGTAGATAGATAGATAGATAGATAGATAGATAGATAGATAGATAGATAGATAAATAGAGACTTTTACCTTAAGTTAAGTAAATCTCTCAGGAAGTTCAAAATAGCTAAGCATCCAAGTGTCATAAACTTCAGGGTGGCCAATTGCATGTATTACTATATAAGGTTAATTTCATAGCATTTGTATTTGTAGATTTTTTCAAATGTATCATTTACTTCCTCTTAAAATGACTCAAGTTAAATTAATTTTATATTGAAAGAGTTTCTATTTTGTTTCTCAATTTCAGTTATAAATTTAAAATTAATGCACTTCAATGTAAATTAAAAAGTAAAGTTCTGAACTGTGCTTCCATATGTTTTGCATCACAATTAGAGCACAGTCGTGTAACAGGAGCACTGCTGGGCAGATCCTGTCACCCTTGACATGCAATTACACTTGAAAGGTGCACTGCCTTGTAGAAGGAATGTGAAGGCCATGCTTCTAGGAAGGGACATTTAGACTGCAGGATTGACAGAGGGGTGTACAATGCCAGGCGGTGAGCGCTGCCAGTGTAATCTGCTGGGTATGGCTGTGTGATTACGGCAGAAGTTTCTGAGGGGGATAATTGTGTGTTTACCTTTTGTGTTCGCTATACAGCCTCTTGAGTGAGTACAGGTGACATTCTCCCTTAGAAAACATTATGTAACACTTGTTTCCTAGAGTTGCCTTCAGCTGGAACGATTGGTTGAGGCTATATCCTTATAATGCACAGATACATTATAAAGAAAAATCAAAGAATACTAGGTATGGTAATAGGATAAGTACTATATGCAGATCAGCAGATCCTGAAGCTTCAGCAGAGCTAAAATGGCAGAGAAAGAGGCCGCAGAGCAAATAGCATGTGTAAAGACGCAATCATCCTTGTGAGAATCCTTTGCTGCAACGGCACAGCCAAAACCAGCAGATTATACTGGAAGTGCTCACCGCCAGGCTTCGCACACCCCTCTGCCTACCGTGCAGTCTAAATTTCCTTGCCTAGAAGCATGAGCTACACACTGCTTCTGTAAGGCAGTGTACCTTTTCTGTATAATGCCACGTCTTGGATGGCAGGCTCTGTCTAGCAGTGCTCTAGATTGCGCTCTAATTGTAAGACAGGATGACAACAAGCTGGTGGCTTCTTCCTCCACCAGACAGGTGCTGAGGATGCACACTTTCCTCTTGGACAGAAATGACATCAAAGAGATGCTGGTCCCCTACCAATACAAAAATATTAAGTCAACTTGATTTTCAATCCCTATACAAGTGCTTCACCTCATTTTTAACATTTAACTTCTAAATAACAAGAACTGCTCCAGTTCACATATTAGTATTTCAGATATCTTCGACAGTATCCTCATCATTTTTTACTTTGAGACCATGTGACTGGCTAGACTGGACCAAAATAAGCCCCATGGAATTTGACTTTAGATCACTTTGGTACAGCTCTGGGCCCTAATGAAATATGAGAGGAAAGGAGAAAGACTCAATTACGAGATGTTTGCTCCTCTGGCTCTTTCAATTGAGGTTGTTGCCTCAGGCTGATTACATCTTTCAATTGAAAATTAACTTTTTACATCTGAAAGTGTAATTTAAGTCTAATTGTTATCCTCTGGGTTTCCACAGTATATCCTAGAGGCAAATATTTCACTATCTCTTGTGATTTCCTAACATTCTGCCATTTCTTTATCAGTAGCATTCTTTCCAGCATTCTTTAAGTAGCATGGGTCCTATTTCTTGTTAACTGATAGAAGCAATTATTAGCCATTATTTCACTGCCACCAGCAGCAAAAGATTCTTTGCTCTGACCAAAAGAAACTCGAAATCTAACGTGTTGTAGTCCATTGTTAAAATAGGACACTGGCGTGTGACTCACGCAAGCTTAGAATGGAAGTTCCACAGCAAGATCCCAGGACACATGTAGAGAACGCCTCCTACAGTGGTGCAAGTATTTCTCTCTAGAACCTGAGCAAGCTTCCAGTAGGATGGCCGAGACCTGATGATGCCTCAGCAGTGGGAGATACAAACAGGACAGCTGCCATCGATCTCTGGATCCTGGGTCTCTTTGGGGTAGCCCACCCTCATGGTTGTGGTATACTTCTGTTCCTAATTTCTCATGACTCAAACTCATTCTACACAGAGTATTTCTCTTCCTGCCTTTGAAAAATGTAAAACTTTGCTACTGTTTACATTTGTCAGGGTCAATTAACAATTCTTTCTTGTTTAAGACAGAAAGAACCTGGAAGCCACCTGCATGAGGAGATTCTTGCATCCACAAACGTATAAATACTATCTAATTTTAATATGGGACTTCTTATTTAGTATTTCTATTTTACTACAATTTTGTGACAATTAACCAAGAATTTTAATGTGACCAAAGTAAGAAACTCTTAGAGGATTAGTAAAGTGCATTTTTTAATATTATACTGTGTGTTTCTAGGGACAATTGTCATGTAGGCCCACAATGTGGAGGGAGAAGACTTGAGAGACTGGGTTGGCATCATGTTAACTAGAAAGGAATTGAGTGTCAGGAGTTTGTCTTGCTCTTGAATAGTTTTCTCATACTTGATCCATCTTTTGCTTCTATCACCATTTATAGACATTCAAATACTGGTTTTGGATCCTTTAATATGGACTTTCCTTTATAGTTTTACCAAGTTGGATTTGAGGAGGCTCCTGGAGCTGAGAAGAAAAGCTTAATCTACCCTCAGCATAGATGTGTGCAGATTTGCAGACTGTTGTTCCAGGAAAAAGGTTTTTAATACTAAGTAAGAGGTAATACAAGAGGCAGTTTAGCTATTTAGCAGCTAGTAAGAGATGGGGCTTGAGGTAGTTGGGATGGCCAACTATTGATAGGAATTAAAATAGAAATAGCTAGGACAGGAGTACGATTTTGACTAAGAAAAGTTCCTCAGGTAAAAGAGTATGACACATCCTTGCAGCCGGGACTGAGATTCAAACGTTTAGTAATTGCTAAATCTATCTATAGGTGAAAAAAGATTGCCCACAGTGGGATAAGAAAAAAGAATTGATATTGGTGTTATGTGCCAAATTGCAGTTTTGACTTTTAAACAGTGAATGTTTGTCTCTTTTCTGACTTTTTCTTCTCCATCCTACCTTAGTCAAAGCCAAGTATGTTAACTTGCAGCAGAGATACGGATAATGGACTCAATTTTTCCACATACTTGTTCTAAACTTGCAAACATTTTCACACATAAAAGAACTTTCAAGATGCCACATTAATACAGATAGCACAAGTGGGGCTACTGGAGAATTTCCATCCACTCACCTAAACGTGATGGCTCCTCTACCAGTGGTTACACCTGGGCAATATCCTGGAGCCAATTCCCTGGCTTTGACCCTACGGCTTACCATCTGAGGCCAAAGCTAACATTCTTAAAGACCCTAGAACCATTCCTGAAAAATTCTGAAATCCTAAACCAGACCCATGTTTGCCAACCATTCCACGTGACCAGGAATGCCCTTTTTTTTTTTTTTTTTTTTTTGTTTACTTAGTCTTTGAAATGTCATGCGTATGGACTACGTCACACACTTCCATTTTTAATGAAATGAGTTATAAGTAGGGAACGCATGACAAACACAGTTGGCATGACTTGGTATCCTGCAAAGCACGCAAATGTTAGCCATATGCTAGAAGACTGAATGAGAGGTCTCCTAGACCTGGCCCAAAAAACTTAACATTCTTAAACCCAGTTCCCCGAGTGTTAGTGGAATTTTCTTTGTCACAGCATGAGTCTGTTACCTGGTACTCCTTCTCAAGTTAGCTTACCAAACACATAAATATTGATTTTTGAGGTGTTTGAGTCTCTTTTTGGAGTCAGAGCCAAGGTTTTTTCTCATATCAAACAAGCCATTGAAAGAAACAAGCAAAAATGATAATGAAGGTTATTTCAAAAAGTAGAAGTGAAAAGTGAGGGAGTAACTAGCTCTGCAGAGAAAGATTGGGCCAAGAAAAATGAAAGATAAAAGTGTACCCTAGAGGGGGCCGGGCAGGATGACTCAGTGGTCTAAAGCACCTGTTTAGCAAAGCTTGGGTGGCTGCAGAGACCATGGTTCAATCCCCGGCACCACATGCTACACCAGCCCTTTCCTCAGGGCAGGCTGAGCTGGCCATAAAAATAAATAAACAAACAAACAAAAGTTCTGAAACAAGAAAAAGAAAAGTGTACCCTGGAGGAGAAAGGAAGGGCTATCATGAGAAAAGCCATGGTGTCTAAGTCCTTTTACGCTGTCTAAATCTCAAATAACCCCTTAGGAATGTCTGTATATGGGCCTCTTAGATGGATATCAGGTCTAGACCATCCTATTGAAAACCTGGTGGAATTCTCGTGAGAAGTCCCCTGTAGAGCACTGGGAAATATGCTGCACACATGTCCTAGGGTCTTAAGATTAAAGAGCCATGCCTACTTCCCTAGTCAGCTTTCCCATGCCCTGATCACCCACCTGGAAGCCCCTCACTAGGAGCATCAACTCTGTACAGATGAGATCTAGCCAGGAATGAAGATCTAAAGGTTTAAGGAAGTGTCACTGGTGCCCACACAAAACCAAAGCTATCTGATGTAAATCCCAAAGAGTTTGGCCTTACAGGGAATTCCATGAGGATGAACAGGTTAGGGCCTCACCCAAGGAATCCCTGTAAGTGTCCCACAATCTACAGTGAGTTCAGCTTTACTGAGGAATACCCTGGGACTAAACAGATGTCACTAACCCAGAGAGTGACATACCTGCAATTTTCTCATGAGCTAATCCCAAGCAGTTTGGTCCTATGAGAGAATGCTTTGTACCTGAAAATGTCAGAGACTGACCCAGAGAATAGCCCACGATGTTTCTGTGATCTGATTCTTAGTATCCCTCCCAGTAGTCCCATCAGTTTTAGTACCTCATAGACCCTACCTGACTGTGCTTGGATCCCTTCTGAGACACTGGGAAAATTCAACCCCTCAGACTCTCAACTGATTCTGAATAAAATAGTCTTATACTCTTGTAAAGTGAGGTATAACTTGTGTAAAAAATGTGGTTCACTAATGGCTACTGGAATTTTAACAGAACATTCCAGAAAGATTTTTTTTCTTTTTGGTAGATAGAAAAAAATGACAGAAATGCCTGTGTTCACACTTTCATTGCCTTCTACAAAAAGCCTGATCTTTGCTATGGAATGATTCCTTCTTTGGGAGCAGATGTCACTGAGAATATTTTGGCCAGCACTGCTTCTATAGGCTGTCTTCTTACCAATGGGTGCCATCATGTCGCTAGAGAATAAAGACACTTTTCTCTTTCCACCCATACTTACTCTGATTCTGTTCATCAGAAGGCCCTAGTCTCGGGAAATGCAACAAGTAAGACTACTCCTCTGTGGAGGAGCAGAATCAAATGATATAGTTCAAGTGCATGTATGGCTATCTAGCAATACAAAGGGAAAATGCGTGCCTTCTCTGAGGATGCTGAGAAGTTTTCTGATGAACTTTATACCTTGACAATGACTTTCCATTATGTTCCTCACATCTTACCTTGTGAAGTTTATCCTGATCTCTTGATACACAAAAATATAAAGAAGATTGTAAGATCTTCAAGGCAGGCCAACCTTGAGGTCTTTGAGGCTGTGCTTAATGGTAACCAGATGACTGATACATTATTTGGAGCCAAAGAACATCCCAGGTAGGCCTATAATACCAGAGGCCGAGAAACCAATTAGAGAATTTCTTTCTGGGCTATCTTTACAAGGAGAAGAAAGGCTGTGGCCAGGCCTATATATTATGATATATTGAGAACCACTAATTAGTGTTCTTTTGAATATCCACCAAATTTCTAGTGCTATCTTGAAGGGCTTTTACAAAATTACACTAGTTTTACTGAATTGTATAGGGTATCAGAATGTACTGGGAAACATTTTATTAAAAAGTCATCTCCAGACATTAGGGGTGAGCTTCAAAATTTCTAACACAGCACATAAAATGAAGGAAGTCAATTGATCAGTATGGGTTATACAAGCTTTAACAACTATAGTGAGAAGAAGACAAGAATTGTCAAGAAATTCATGCTGGTCCAAATGAATAAAGCTCATTATAAATCTCATAGTATCAAGCAGCAACTTTATCTACCTGGAAAAATTAAAGCAATCACAATTAGGTTAGCTATTTTGAATATTTTTTGTTGTTGAGACTCAAAGACTTTGCTTATTATGTGGCACTAATTTCTCTTTATGTCTTTAAGCAAACTGGACAGGAATATGGGTCCTTGTAATGTAAAGGATGGTTGAGGCAAATCTGTTTGCTTCCAGTGTAAGCAACTGGGACACTGGGAAAACAAGTGTCCTCAAAACTGCAAAGTTCTGTTCAGTCTGTACAAATACACATAGATCCCTTGACACAGAATAAGAGTATTTTCTTGTTCCCAGAAGGATGTGAGGTCACTAATCCCCATGGAAAAATGTCTAGTCAGACATGCTGAGGAATAAACCGGGGAGTGTACTTTACATCCACTCTGAAGTGCTAGTTGAGATCATCTTCTCCAAGATGCCTTCATAATAAAAACAAAGTGTCCCATTCCAGTAATTTGAAGAGATACAGTCTTCCTGCTCAGAGAAGGTCTGTCATTGAAACCTCTGGTAAGCTACATTCCAGTTGTCAGGAACCCAGAAACACACCTCCTTTAAGCCCAGTCCCTCTGTGAACAGTTGTTCAGGGAACATAGTACAGTGCCACTCAGGATGAGATGTCAAGGCCATCCTGGTAATCATTCAGCTAATAGCCTCTACTCTGCATACTCAGAAATTGCAATATTCTCTTAATAGTGAGGCAAGGCTTGATTTCAATATTATTACTGATAAAATTTTGGCTACAGGGTGACTGGTCCCATGCCATTCTTCGTACAACTAATTTACCTTAGTAGTAGGCCACCTAGTGTGAGAATATCACAGAATTCAGACTTTTCAGTGAAGTACCAGTGCCTATTCATTCCCTGCTGGCACACACCACACACATTTCTTGTACAGATCCTGGGAGACACAACTTTGTATTCTGTACTTAATCTCAAGGGAAATTCATTTTCTATTCCCATGCCACATAGTTCTCAGCACTTGTTTACCTTGAATGGAAGGATCCCCAAACTGGGTTCAGCCAGCTGTGCTCCTGGAACCCTTTTAGAGATTTAGAAATACATCACATCTATTTATATGACTCTTAGCTGGAGACTTTAGAAACCAGAAATTTGTGATAGCACACCTGCTACAGTACATACATACAGTGACCGCCTTAATGATAGGAAGTGTTTTATCTTTGGCCTCCATAATCCACAGATGCATCCATCCCCAATTCCTGAGTCAATATAATAGCATGGGAACTGTCTTAAGGAAGATTCTCAAATGTATTTCACTCATATTTCTCCATGCAATGGGTGAACACATCTCTTATTATGCATAGATACCGTCACTGCATTGGCAAAGGCCTCCTTACTAGGGAAAAATCATGCTGAGAGGTTGTAAAAATCCTGCTTATTTTAGTGATCACTAGGCTTGCTCGCTTAGTTCGATCCAGAGCTGGAATGGACCCTTCTTCACATTTCAAATTCTGCAGGGGAGAAATGTCAGTATATTGCCAGGAAGACATTGCAATTGTGTTTCTACATTTTCATGGGAGGGTCATTTTTTTCTCCCAGAGCAGTGACTACTTGCTGCTGCCTGGTTATAAAAATGAAGTGAATGGAATGTGAATGAATGTTAGTGGATACCAAGAGAATTTGTGTATGTTGGTGAGATAGAATTACTGGAGCTACTCCAGATACTTCTTATGGGTGCTTTAGCTACACTGGAAGGGAATTTATCTATATGGGAAAATTAAAACAATCTGTCTTCAAGTAAACTGGGCAGATTTATGTACCCTCATTTATCTGGACAAGAGGATCAGTCTACCACCTAATAATCAATCCTTTTCCAATTCCTTTTGCCATGAGGACAGGAACTAAGTAAGCTATAGAACTCATTCCTCTCCTAATGTTTCTAGGCATAGCACCAGGAGAAAGCACTAGAGTAGAATCCCTCTCCTGGTACATAATTTATCTAAGGACCTGGTACACCACCTAGATGAAATCACCCACAGCATTGTCATCCACTAGAATCAAGAGCATTCACTGGAAATGGTGACTCTCAAAACATAGGCGAATAGACGTCCAGTCCACTAAAAAGCAGATCATTTAGTTCTAGAAGAATGTTGTTTCTAGGTCAGTGAGTCTACAATAGTGGGAGATGCTGCACAAAAACTCAATAATTGAGCTTCTAGGATTCACCAATTTGACTCAGGGTTATCCCATTCAAAAATCTGGAATTGGGCATTCTGTTTACTTCCCTGGATAGGGCCTTTATTAATGTTTCCTCTAGCCTAACTATTTTTGGATTACACATACTCAAACTTCTTAATTGAATTAATTCCTTCTCAGTTAGTAGCTATTACATAGTGCATGATGATCTGGTCCAGATTCACATCTAGAGCTCATCAACAAATCCTGGCAGGAGTGGTATATCTCCCAGAGGCCCTTTGCTCAAATTGCAAGACCTCTTGCTCTCTGTGGAGGTAGGGCCAGTATCCACATTGAGCAGGTATCAACTGTAGAAAGTGGACATTTCACCCTCACACCATCTAAAGATTTTTAGAGACCTGGAGTATCAGAGTAACGAACAGATGGTACTGTTAGGGCTGGTCAACCATGCCTTTCCACTGACCTGACCTTGTGCAGTTGCTCCAGTGTCTGTCCTCCAACATTAACTCTAAGCTTACTACACAGAAATAGAGCAAAGAAAAACAAATACCTATGAGCCTGCCTTGAACTGTTCTGAAGTCTCCCATAGGGACACACACACATGTCAGAACTGTCAGCATGTGTAGTAGACATCTTTCTTCACTTGGCTCTCACTGAAGGTTTGTGTATAAGTGCCGCATTATAAAATGAAGTATGGGAGAGGATGTGTGTAGTAGACACAGCTGATTTGCCTGAACTCCTCACGAATCACATTGACAGTCACACTCTGCAGGACCTAATGGGAGACCTCCCAGATTTGGCCAAAAATTTTAAATTCTGCGCTCTGGAACCCTCACTGTTTGTTCCTTTTCTTTCTGTGGCCACAAGTCTACTCACTGTGAGTATGCTGTGGTGTGATTCAAACTTCACTGATTTTCCTCACTGTCCCTGTTTTATCACACATGAAAACACTGAAACCCATGCAGAACCCCACCACCCAATGCATCTGCACAAAGAACCCTAACAGAGTTGATTAGACAGAATTTTAAAAGAACACAGGCAAAGAGCAGAGAGTAAGTGGTACCTAAATAGAGGTACATTACTGTCCACAGCTGGGCATATCTATGTGAGTTTTGCTGTAGAAATCTATGGAAAGAAGGATTTTTAATTTACACATAAGGAAATGGCACTTTCTACAGGCAAAAGGCCCACTTGACAGGTGAAAATAGCCTGCCTATTCATAGGAGAAAAGGCTATTTTTACACATGAAATACATAAGAATTGTCCCAAACTTACTTTGTCATTAAGGTCCATAATAACATTTATGTCCTATTAATTCAAAGTATAGTTTTGCTGTATGATCTTCTGATCTCTTTTCTTAATAGCTCTGTCTTCTGTCTTACTTCATGCTCAAACCAGGCCCTTTGCAGTTACTTCAAGACTTTCTGTTTTAGGGGTTGGGGCTATAGCTCTGTGGTACAGCTCCTGCCTGACAATGCAAGGTTCTGAGTTCCATTCCTGGTACTAAAATTAAAAAAAATAATTTTAGAACTTCCATGCATCATTGATTCCTATTGTGCAGCACTGAATAGCTGGAATTGAGCAGCTACAGGATTCTCCCTTTCACACGTATAATTTTAGATGCATCTCCATAATCTACCAGATAAATTTTAAGTCTACAAATTTACTTGAATTTTATGAAACCAAACATAAGCTAGGCATCACAAAATGACAACTAGTTAAAAAGTAATTAAATATGACACTGCATGTAAGATCTGTAGGCTTGCATCACAGGCTTAGTTTTAGAAGCCATAATTCTCTTTTAAAGCTGAGTAATACTCTCTTTAAAAAATGCAAATAGAAAGAAAATACACGACCCAGCCAGGGGTGGTGGATGCCCACCAATAGACCAATATGCCATAACACATGTTCATTATAAATTCACAAATTGTAAACAGTCATTATACAGTATTATTGCTACAATAAACCACTGAAACAATGGCATCTAGCAAATAAAGTCCTTACTCTGAAAAATACACAAACAAACAAACAAACAATGTAATTCATCCCTGTAAGTGAAAGTTAAGTGCTACCTTTCACTTAACACTCCTTACTTTTCCTTTGCTGTCAGGCAGGTCTATATTTTGAAATCTTTTACCTATAGAATTCAAAGTACTTTCTCTCCTGTGAAATCTGACATCCATGTCACTTTTCCTGTATGAATTTTTTCACAGCTTCTGGATCTGTCTGATAATGGGTCTTAATACAACTTTTGTTGAGTTCAGAGAAGGTGTTATGCATTGGGGAATGGCAGGCAAAAATGAAATAAGGAATCAAGTATAATGCTAGGGTAATTGTCCTGAGAAAAGAAAGGGGAATTAGTCAGGAAGTGTGAGAGAGTAGCATTTATGATATAGAAAACTAAACTGTATTGTCAAGTAGCTTCCAAAGTTGAGTGGGATTTTCAACTTAATGGCCTCAGGAATTACTAGGAGATCAGAAAGACACACTTGTGATACGTTTCGTTAGGTCATAGAGGGCGGCCTTTGGATCCTATAGTTGGACCTTAGCTCCTTCAACTCTGGTGATTTTCTCTTGTTCTCATCACTGATATCACAAACCAACCTTCATTGCTGTTATGGCTAGAAGTGAAATCTATCCAAAATTTTATTCAGAGCTGGAGCTTTGGGATGTTGACTAGATCACAGAGGTTGCGTGCCCTTTACAGAATTGATGGGAGATGAATTCAGGATTAAATGTACCGCTCAGGAGGACACCCTAATGTATGTGAGTGGAGTTATGACATAAACGATTACTTTGGTCCATAGCTTCTCTCTTCTCCTGCTCCTTCCTAGCTACTGTGGGATAACCAGTTATCCTTTGCCATTTCTTATTATTGTGCCATTCTGCTTTGGAACTGAATCCACGGCAAAATATGAACCCACATGTTTCTCTGTTCTCTTAAATTGTGAATATTGGAAGTTTTGTCTGCAATGTTAAAGTTGACCAACACAGAATATTGATATCAGGAATACAGAGTACCTACTATAACTATACCGGATGACAAGGATCAGAAGCATTAGGAATTAGTTTGAGAGAAGAATTTTTAAAGGTTTGAAAATTTAAGCTATAGAGGTCCTACAATGATATCATCAGAACCTGATGGGTACTTGTGGTCAGAGCTCAGAGGATCTGAATAATAAGAAAAATATACTCAGACAAGGCTAGTCATTTAAAGATTTAGAAGAATTTCAGCCCAATGACGAGGCTATGGAAGAGTTACTTCTGACTGCTTTTAGGTGAGTTTGTAGTGAAAATTTAAAGTAAAAACATATAACAGAAAGACTTGAAACATTTTAATATTTGCCACAAAAGAATCACATGTACCGCTGAAAACAACAAGATGTGGTTTCAGGGGACATCAGAATTGTTATGTAGAGACCAAGTACTTTACCCTGAGACAAAAAAATGCCGCGATGATATCCACTCGTCATCTCTCCAACAGAACAAAACAGTAAACCTGTCATTCTAGAGGAGCATCCCTGGGATTGTGACGAGGAAGGGCTGCCTTGCACTGCTTCCCTGGGATTCATTTCTCTCTGCTGAATCGCCAGGCACTCAAGGGCTGCTTTAGTCAAAGTACAATGGGCTTGGCAGTTGCTTGATCTGATGGCAGGCCTTTCTGCCATCCACAGGATGCGATTTTTCTCTTTCAAACATGCTGGATGAAACAATTTGGGAACCATTAAGCTTCCCACTCAGATTTTAATAATAGGATTGGGAGGCCAGACAATATACCTCTCAGTGATGGGTACCTGAAGTTGTTGTAGTGGAGTGAAAATGTACAATGATGACTGCAATAATTTAGAGAACTTACAAACATGAAATATCTGTGCAGTTATGGTCCCTGAGCTGAGAAAGCCTAAGACAGAGGCCATGTGGGCTGCAGGGAGGTACACAAACATGCTGGAACTCATATTTTATAGTCATACAGCCTGGATACCGGAACTGGAACTATATAGCATCATATTTGCTCTAATAAGTTTGCATTTTGTCACTCCTAGTCTACTCTATCCCCCTAAACCTTCTTTTTTTATGCATTTTGTTATTGCAGGGTCTCATAACAAAGCTTAAATTTGAGGTGATCCTCCTGTGTTGAGCCTCCCCAGTTTGAGGATTACAGAGGTGTGCCACCACACCAGATTCTGGATGACTCAGCCTGCCCTGCAGGCAGGGCTGTCATGGCATGTTGTGTCACTGATCAAACCATGGTCCTTGTGCTTGTCTAAACTTGCCTATGTAGGTGCTTCCCTCTTTTGGAACTGTTTCCACGCACAATTACTTATGGAGATTATAGAACTTTCTTTTCAAAATTTTAGGGACTTATAGCTAACAGTTTGTCTGGAGTCTTGGAGAAAATTTTATTTTATTTTATTTTATTTATTTTTTTTTTTTTTTGTCTTTTTGAGACAAGGTCTCACTATGCAGTTCAGGCTGGCCTTGAGCTCACTTTTATAGCCCAGGCTGGTCTCGAACTCACATTGATCCTCCTGCCTCAAGCCTCCCAAGTGCTGGGATTACAGGCGTGCGCCACCACGCCCGGCACTTGGAGAAAATTTTAAAATTTATACTTACGCACAAACGCAGGGTTGAGATTGTGGAATACAAATCAGTATAATTTTGGGAAGAACACAGAATAGCTATAATACATTAGATAGTGTTGTGAGTTTGTGCTCATTAGGAGACTGAAAGTCATTTAAGGAGATGCATCTGGACGTCAACTAAATAAGACATCAAGCATGACAGCTGCCCTGGAGAGCTGATTTGATTAGTTTGAGAGTCACCAGGGCCTTTAGTAAAGCACACATATCTGCTTTACTGATTTCTGACTGGATAATGGACTTAGGTGATTTCTTTTTTCTTCCAGGACCCTGAGCTTTGCCATGCTGTTACTGCTGTTACTCCTGCTTGTTTTCTGTGCCAATGTGAAGTTAGTGGCCAGGCTGCATCATGCCATTCAACTATGATGTTTCTATCTTAGAGCCAGCAGACACTGAACTCAACCCTTAGGAACTTTGAGCCAACTTCAACTTCCAGTTCATTAAGCTTCGTTGAGTACTTTTTCCAATAAGATGAAAACTGACTAATACAATCTTAAAAAAAGATCAAGCAGAAGTCACTAATGAATTGGTGAGGTAAACAATCCAAAGAAACAATGTTAATTTACATGAATAGGAGTGTCGCTAAATGAATATTCCTATCACTAATGAAACATTTGAAATTAATGAAAAAGTGATCAATTTTATTAAGAGGTCATTATCAAATATATTGAAATGAATATTACAAGTGTCATGTAATATATACAAAATTGTCTATGGTTTACAGGAGTGTTTGAGACTAGATATAAAATCAGGAGCTTTATTGTGTATATTTTGTTTATGCCAGTTGACCAACCTAGAAAAATAAGGAGAAAATATACAAGAAGAACAGCAGTGGACAAAATTCATATGATCCCTATACTAAGATTTTTGGTATGGAACAATTTTTCAAAGAATTTGACAAAATTAAGTTATTGAATTAGCAAAAGGATAAAAGTATGACTCTAGAAAAATCAAGTTGAGATTATATTTAAATTAGCTAAGGCAATGTATCACACTGAAATTGTCTGTGAAGTTTAATAAGTTAAAGGTGTAATGAAATGTTTTGGTAAAAGCCTTCTTCTTCTTCTTCTCCTCCTCCTCCTCCTCCTCCTCCTCTTCTTCTTCTTCTTCTT
>PVJA010019536.1:15835-38412 GCA_004027025.1 Myocastor coypus | reverse complement strand
GTTCTTCTTTCTTTCTTTCTTTCTTTCTTTCTTTCTTTCTTTCTTTCTTTCTTCCTTCCTTCCTTCCTTCCTTCCTTCCTTCCTTCCTTCCTTTCTTTCTTTCTTTCTTTCTTTCTTCCTTCCTTCCTTCCTTCCTTCCTTCCTTCCTTCCTTTCTTTCTTTCTTTCTTTCTTTCTTGCTTTCTTTCTTTCTTATTTTTGAGAGGCCCGGCAGGATAGCTCAGTGGTCTAAAGCGCCTGCTTAGCAAAGCTTGGGTGGCTGCAGGGACCGCAGTTTGATACCCGGTACCACATGCTGTGCCAGCCCTGCCCTCAGGGCAGGCTGAGCTGGCCATAAAAATAAATAAGCAAACAAACAAAAGTTCTGAAACAAGAAAAAAAAAAAGTAGTTCTTATTTTTGAGAGATATTTAAAAATTAGGATATGCAACAGTTGAAAAACAATTAAAATGAAGACATTTCTACATACCTGATTTCAATGTAGAATTTACATATGACATTATTTATCATTTACTCACATAGAGTCTGATTTTCCATAAAACATTTGCATAATGTCAGTGTTTGATTAAAGACTCGTACATAAAATATTGTGATATTTTTTACTTTTCAACTTACTGTGATTTAAGGTTGACTCTGGGAACTGAGGTCATATTCTTTCACCAGAATCCTTCCTGGAGAGCAAAAATAACTTACTGAGAAAAAGAATTGTAAATGAAATCTAATGTACTAATCCATGGATTAAAATGTAATTTAGAAATTATTTTTCCCTAGAGTTCATCTGTGAAATGATTTTACTGTCTCTTATGCTGTATGACTGTGAGCAGTGCCAAAGCCCAGAATCCCTTCCCGTTACCATTTAAAAATGTCATTAAGCCGCAAACCAATTGAACGCTGTCTTGAGACTCTTGAAGGAGATATTCTCGCTTAGACTTCAAGCCCACTTATTTAGCACATGTTTGCTGATTTGCATAATCAGAGGCAAGGATTACAGGGGCTTGAAGTGGGCTCTGGGACGCCTGGGGGCTCTTAGGCCAGGCCTAGAAGAGCCAACCTGGGCCAGTCCCCTGGCTCTGTACCCGTATGCCGTCACCAGGAGTTCAGAAACGTTTTGCAATATGTCCCTGAACTCGGGAGCACGGATGACTTGTTTTTCCGAAGGGGAGGGAGGCCAGTGTTCCTATGTAAGCGGAGGAAGCTGACCCGATCTCATTCATGGGCCCTTCTTCTGTTCCTGTCAGCGGAATCCACTGCTGCAGTAGCGCAGAGCCTTTCTGTTGGCAACCCATGGCTGTCTGCCTAATTTCCCTCATTCTTACCTCTGCCTCTTGTGTGAAATGAAGTGTGAAATGCTGCTGCGGCTCTGCATTCTTTCTGTAGAGCTTCCTCACACCAGTCAAGAAAAGCAGGGTTAAAAATATTTCCACACCCCAAAACATAACTCCAGCCTACAGGACCAGCTCTGGATAGTAGCTACCATGGGAAGAGGCCACACAGAAAAATGGGTTCCAGGAAGATTATTTGTTTCGGTATTATGCAATAAGCATGGCAGCAGTACAGTGCAATATCTACTTTAAATTAATGACAAGAATATCATGGGAATAATAAAGGCCTAACAGCTAAAATGTTCAGTACTGCTTACCTTTGACTCAGACCTTGCTTTAAAACCATTTAGTTCACTACAAACAGAACATTAATTATTAGATAATATGTAAATCCTTGTGAAATAATAAAATGCTACGTTTTACAAATTTTATTATTTCTTTTATTCTTTTAGTTGCTCTACATATTATAGAGTTATGAATAATTCTAAAGATGAGGTTATTCTTAGCAATGTACTAATAAGACTATTTATAAACAGTAATTAAATATACCACTCACAGGGCTTTTAGGAAAGTATCACTGGGGCAGGGGAGATAGCTCTGTGGCACAAGTGCCTGCCTGGCAAGTGCAAGGTTGTGCGTTCAAACCCCTGTTCTGAAAAACAGAAAAAGAAAAAAGGAAGTATCAATGTCTTAGTTGATTACTAAGAAGACATTTTATTTTCACTGGTTTACTTAAAAAAAAAAGAAGAAAATTGGGATGTGTCTAAATCTATGGTGTTGGAGCTGGGGAGATAACTCAGCGGTCTAAGTGCCTGCCCAGGTGGGCACAAGGATCCTGGTTTTATGCCCGGTACAGCATGAGGTGCTGGCACCACTTGGGCCCACTGAGCAGGCTACCAGAACCAGGTGTGTTGGTGCACGCCTATAATCTCAGCTCTGCAGAGGCTGAAACAGGAGGATCACTAGGAGTCCAAGCTGCACAGCAAGACCCTGGACCAAACACATAAATTAAGAAAAAGAAAAAAAATATGGTGCTAATTATCAACTGGTAATTGATTTTATTCTTAGCATTCTGTGACTATTTCTCATTCCCAAAGAAAGAAAAACGGTGAAGTCATACTGTGCATAAACACTGAGTGTGTAGAGTAGTCTGACGGCTCATGTACTGGAACCATAACTCCAGGAGCCCATGCATGCACCCTTCTCTCCTCTTTCTGCCTTCTTCTGACTGTGCTGTCATTCAGAACCATGGCGAAGCTCAGTCAGTGCAAATCCTCCTTGGGAAAGGTCCTACACCTGACGCCTTGGGGTTGCCAAGGGAAGCCACCCCACTGTGGTCATGTGACCGTCTCTTCCCTAGTTGTCTTCAGGTACAACTGGCTTATTTTCAAATGTTTATTTTTAATCCTTTTTTTTCTTTTTTTTTTTTTTTAACTCTTAGATAATTATAACCACACAAGAGCATTTTTGGAAATCAAAACAGGAAAACTCAATCCCCTTAATAAACATCTCAACACAATTAGTACTACTGTTCTTTATGGATGTTTTTGGTCATCCATATGAATTTACATTTATATAGCTTATAATTGGTGGCATATTTCCTACTTTGCCTCTATAGTTATGATTTTAAACAGTTGTACAACAGTTTACAAAATGAGTGGCCCATCATTTATTTTTTTTTTCTTGTTTCACAATTTTTGTTTGTTTGCTTGTTTATTTATTTTTATGGCTGGCTCAGCCTGCCCTGAGGGCAGGGCTGGCCCAGCATGTGGTGCCGGAGATCGAACTGCGGTCCCTGTAGCTGCCCAAGCTTTCCTAAGCAGGTGCTTTAGACCACTGAGCCATCCTGCTGGGCTTCTGGCCCACCATTTATATTCTCTCTCTCTCTCTCAATCTCTCTCTCTCTCTCTCTCTCTCTCTTTATTTTATCAGTACTGGGATTGAACTCAGGACCCTGTGCTTGCCAGGCAAGCATTTTACGGAGCTGTCTCCCTGGCCCTATTTCTCCTTTTTAAAATTTAAGTTTTTAGGGGCCTGGTGGGATGGCTCAGTGGTCTAAAGTGCCTGCTTGGGAAAGCTTGGGCGGCTTCAGGGACCGTGGTTTGATCCCTGGCACCACATGCTGCTCCAGCCCTGCCCTCAGGGCGGGCTGAGCTGGCCATAAAAATGAGTGAATAAACAAATAAAGGTTCTGAAACAAGAAAATAAATAAATAAATAAATAAAATAAAAAATTCTTAAAAAAATAAAATTTAAGTTTTTTTATATGTTTACAAGTATAAGCAACATATTATTGTATTACTGTATAATGTGTGCTCATAGTACTACACATTATGAACTACTATGTAATATTTGAGTTATATTAATTTATATCACTTTTTCTTCATTTTAAAACTGTCTCAAGGCCAGCAATCCAGAAGTGGACACATTAAGTCAAATAAACATTTTATAGCTCTTGATGCATATGCCAAATTGCTTGCCAAAACAGAATACCAAATAATTTTTTAAAATGTTTTTAAGAGCAGAACACCAGTTTATATGGCTGTGACTATGAGGAAACTGTAGTTTCCATGTAGACCTGCCCTTACCTCCTTTTCTTTACATCTGTCTTTGCTGCAGCCTAAGGAAAGACCCAATGACTAGTCCCAGTCTGTCCTATGCTCTGTAAAGCAGAGGCTGGTTGTTGGAATTGGCGTCAAGTGGTTATTAGGAGAGAAAATTAACATCATCCTCAGGCGAGACTTTCTCCATTTGCCTGGATGTGAGACTATTTACATCTTTTGTTTTTACTGTGTTTCTATTGCTTGTTCATACTTTATGAGTATGGCTATTTTATTCATGGAGGTATTCTGATAAAGTTGTATTTTATAGAGAAGGTACTCAAGTGTGGAAGGATGTGTCAGACTCAGCTCAGCTGATTACCTCATTCTCTGCTCAAAACCGCCACAAACTCCATTACCTGCTAAATAAATTGTGAATTCTTCAACCTGACACTTTGATTCCTTCATTTCCTGGGCCCAAGCCTCCTCCCATGTCTCGCTCTTGCTGCAAGTGGTCTGCACCGCAGCAGTGAAGGAGCTCACTGTCTGCGCCTATGCTCCCTCTTGCTTCCTGTTGTGGCTCGAATTTTAAATTCAACTTGGAATTCAAGGCATTCAGACTGCTCCCTCCTGCAGCCCTCCTAGTCCTAGAACAGTTCCCCCTCCAAAGCCTGCAACCCCCCATCAGAGGAACAATTTTGCTTCCCTAAAGCTTTCATCATATTCTGTTGTACAGTTACTTGTAAACCTGTAAAATCTTCTGGAGCTTTTTTTCATTAAGTGCAGAAAACTGCTCACTCATTTTCCAGTTGCTAACGATATTTAGTAATGTGTCTTCATATAGTTGCTTCTTAATAAATATTCATTTAATTAAAATATATGGTTGAGAGACCCTAGTTAATGTAAATACCTCTCACTTCATAGCAGCTATGAGAATTGGCCCACAAAATCATAAGAGGATGGGATCTGATGTGAATAAACCTTCAAGTGTTTTGAGATCCTTACATGCCTTTAAAAATCACTAAAGAGGGCTGGCCAGATAGTTCAGAGGATTAAAGCATTGCTTAGGCAGATGCAGGGACTGGGGTTTGATCCTGAGGCTGCTGTGCCAGCCCCATCCCCGGGATGCACTGAGATGCTGAGACACTAACTGAGACTGGGCGTGGTGGCACATGTCTGTAATCCTAGCGCTTGGGAGGCTGGAAACAGGAGAATCACTATGTAGTAAGCCCTGTACTAAATAAATGAATAATAAATAAATAAATTCACTAAAGATACACAGATGCTGCTAGACTCGGGTTTTAAAACAACTAACATACTCAGGCATTTCATGTAGATATTCCTAAGGAAATAATGACTAGGAAAAAAAAAAAAAAAAAAAAAAACTCACTTCTCACATAAGCCTGACTTGTAGGGAAGCAGACTTGTTACTTCTGTTAGCCTGGTTTCCTTCATGCCTTACTACTGCTGCTGTTGCTCCGAGCACCAGAAACTCACCATTAGGAGAAGTCAGTTTCCACTGGTCTTTGCTATCTCTGCTGTCATCAGTGTTGACCTTGCAGTTCAAGGGGAAGATTTTACTGGCCAGCCAGCCCAATTTACTCGATGGGTTAGAGCAGAGCTCAAGGATTCCAGTCCCCGCACCCATAGAAGTCATCCCAGGATCTCCACCCAGTCTGTGTGGCTGGCCATAGCAGCGTAACTATGAAAACTGTACATTTGGGCTACTCATTCTTGAGGACTTATTTATGACTGACACTCAGAGCACTGCATCTCTAAAACAGAGGTAGTATTTCAATGTTACTGTACATTAATTTCTAATTGTATCAAGTCAGTAGTCCACATTATATAAAAAGTCGCTAACCTAAATGTGATGTTACTCAGAACTTGACATGGCCCAGTTCTGAGAGGCCTTCTATATTTAATATGTGCTAACTTTACAGACACATCTTAATCTTCACAAGAATTTCTTTAGAGGTTTTTATTCTCATTTCCCAGCTAAAGAGACAAAGCTTCAGGAAGGTATACTGGCTTCGCCTAAAATCACTAATTAAATCACAGAGCCAGGGTGGGCCCCAGGCTTGTCAGAACCCAGAGTCTGTACTTGACAGGCGCTCCAGCATGGACGAGGCAAAATCTGGATAATGTAAGGAACACTTTTTCCTAAGTAGGAAACAGATCAGGTTTTTATGTAAGTTTTAACTTCCTATTTCAGGATTAGTTTGGATATTTTGCAAGTGAAATTAAGGACAGGGACACGAAAGGTGCTCAACTCCAACTTCAGCGTTGTCAATATTCCTGTTTATTCCACCTTAGAAGGCTCCCCTACCCTTCACGTTTCTGTTCTCCAATATTAGGAAACGACTCAGAGCACTTCATCACTGAGAAGAATGTGCACTGTCCCGTGACGGAGATTTATGCTACAGGGCTTTCAGGAGGGAATAAACCCGAGTTTAAACATTCCCTCAGCTGGCGCCTGCTCCTCCCACCCTACTGCTGCCTTTGCAGAGATATATAAGGCAACTGGAATTGAAATATGCAAAATTTAAAGCTTTTTGCAAGGAAGAAAATAAAACAAGACCAATTTTTTTTTCCTCTTTAGAACTGGGTGCACAGTTGCATTTCTAATTCAATTGTAATTTAATATCTTGGTATATTTTTTTCTACAATATTATATTCTTTTATCTGGAATTTCAGGTTTCTTTCTTCTGTTTCCTGGGATTTGCAAAGTAGCAAAATCAGCCAGTTTACATTTAAGATGTTTTGCTTCTTTTCTCCTGCCCTCGCCAGTGTACTTAACACAGAATGATTAAAAGCTGTGTGTTCTGTTAAAACTGTTACAGTGTTTAAACAAGGAAGTCTGTGTTTGTTTAAGAGAATGGGGAAATGGTTATCTTGACAGATTAGGCTGAAAAAACAGGACAGCCACAGTCTAGCACAGATGTCCACATTTGCCACTTGGCTGGCTTTTGGAGGTATTCTAAACAAAACTTGCCTGTGTGCTTGTGCGTGTTCTGCTTGACACCTGACGGAGGAATGTGATTAAGAGCTCTTGCCAGGCCCTGCACGCCTCCGCGGGCAAACGTTCCCAGGTTTGAAATTTCTCAGAGTCTGTTTAACTATGTCATAATTAAACTAATGGAACACAAAAGGAATTTCTCTAACTGGCGTAAAGACCTTATTCGAATGTAATTTCGTTCCACATCACACACAGTTCCTAGGGCTTGCTACGGAGCGCTGCTGAGCGTGGCAGGAGCTGCGGAACAAGCGCGTTCATGGATCTCCGAGAAACGGGTTCTGCAAAACCAGGGCAAGTGTGGGCAGAAGCTGTGCTTCCGCAAAAATAGGGCAGGAGGAGAATTCAGGAAACCTTGACTGGAGTCCTAACACTGTTACTCCTAGTTGCTTGGTGATGGGGAGCCCCCACTAATCCTCCGGGGTACCAAAGCTCTTGGGGGGAGGAGGGTGGTACTTTACACGTGCAGAGTCCACCTCTCACACCAAGCTGGCCGTGCAGCACCCCAGCTCGGCATGGAGGGAGCCCTTCTGACTGCTACATTTAGCACAGCTGCTTCCCGTGGAACTGCGGGGACCCATATGGGTCTCAGGGCACGCGGCTGTGCTGTTGGAGGCCAGGCCCAGTTAGATCACTGGCTTCTCAGGTGACAGGGTCTCCTGGGTAACTTCTAGCTGCGAAATCCAATGCCTGGAAAATCTGAACACTGTGAAGTAGGCCTGAAAAGGAAATAAAATTAAAGACAAACAATCATAACTGGTTGTAATTGTAGGTGTGTGGAGATATCTGCATTTGTTGTCTGCTTAGTTTGCCATAAATATAAATTAATAATATAAATAAATTATTTTGCTGGCACTGCTGGTAGAGGCCTATACTCCAAGCTGCTTCGAGGCAGGAGGATTATGCAGTGCCAGGCTGACCTGGACAATTTAGCAATGGCTTGCTTGGAAAAAAAAAAAATTAAAAGGACAAGGTTCTAGCTTACTAGTAGCATTCTTGCCTGAGCTGTATGAAACTCTGGGTTCAATCTCCAGGGATTTAAAAAAAAAAAATCATAAACTTTGTGAAGCTATCAATTATCTGTGTTGGAAGTATATTTGCTTCATCAGATCCTGAGAACTTGAACCACCAGAATATGTTTAACTTTCATAGAGAAAGAACTTCAAAATACTGTATAATTTAAGACTTTGAAATAAATATGCTTGTCATTCATATACACAACTGCCAATCTCACTCTTTTCATTTTACTTATTACTATTAGTGTATATTTTGTTTTATTTTATAATGTGAGTGACATTTATAATCAGTGTGAATTTAGAAATTATTTCATTTTGTTTTAATTAATTAAGTACCAGGGATTAAATAGGACCTTGTGCTTGCCACACAAGTGCTCATTCTACTGAGCTATCTCCACAGGCCTTGAAATTATTTTAATGTAGCTTCATGGGTAACAAAATCTTAGCCTTATTTTAAATGTATAAGACTTAAGGGCAGCTGGGCGTGGTAGCTCACGCTTGTAATCCCAGCACTCGGGAGGCTGAGGCAGGAGGATTGGTGCGAGCTTGAGACCAGCCTGGGCTACAAAAGTGAGCTCAAGGCCAGACTCAACTGCATAGCGAGACCCTGTCTCAAAAAAAAAAAAAAAAAAAAAAAAAATTAGGGGCTAGGGAAATATAGCTCAGCTGTCTAAGAACCTGTCTGGCAAGTGCTAGGACCCAGGTTCGATCTCCGGGAGTGAGACCCTGTAACAAAATAAATAAATAAATGAGAATAATTTTTATTTATTTATTTATTTAACCATTTTTAAGAATTTTTTCATTTTATTCTTGTTTCAGAACTTTTGCTTGTTTGTTTATTTATTTTTATGGCTGGTTCAGCCTGCCCTCAAGGCAGGGCTGGCACAGCATGTGGTGCCGGGGATCGAACCCCGGTCCCTGAAGCTGCCTAAGCTTTCCTAAGCAGGTGCTTTAGACCACTGAGCCATCCTGCCAGGCCCCGAAATGAGAAGAATTTTTAAAGGTTAAAAAAAAAAAAAAGATTTAAAAAGTTATCTCCAATACATTCCTATCTGGTGTGTTCATATATTTTTCAAATGCACACTTTTTATTGAAAATATAAAAGTCAAAATGTCGAAGTATGTAGTGACAGTTTCCTTTTACTCAGGCTATTTTATCAATGTCGGTGGAGTTACCAAGGTCTTTGACAGACCAGACAGGAGTGTAGCCAGGTATTCAACTTATTTTGTTACTAAAAACAAGCTAGAATCTAAATGACTGGTTTGAAGAATTAAGTTTACACCAATCTTGATCATATCTGCATATATGTTAAATAAAATAAATGTTTTAAATGTTTGCAGTTGCTTCAGTGATTTCTGGAGGCAGTGAACACCTCCACGGTTGGCCTGGGGACAACAAGTTTGGGCAGCTTCATTCCTGGCCCCCAGCCGCTTCCCTCAAGCTCTGCCTGTGCGCTGTCAGGACAACCACAGCGACCTTCCTCTCTATCTGCTCCTTTTCACTCTGGCCTTTTCTATTTACATAAAACTCTTGGAATTCTAACCACAGCCATCAGTCTTTCTCGGTTCCTTATCAGAGGATAACAGGACTCACCCCATGCACTATTTTGTTTACCACAGAAATAACAGTCTACTTCTTCCTAAATAGGAGCTATTGTTTTGCCTTATCTCTGAGAATGTAAGTTAGTAGATCAGGGTCACTTTTTTTCCACAAACTGATAAGGACCTGGCAATTGATATTAGATAACAAAGGAATTTTTTCATAACTATTTCTTACATTCCTGGCAGTAGTATCATGTAATTTCTTTGGCTGGACCTCTCTAGGAATTGCCAGATCTAGAAATTTAGATTACTTTCTGGTCACACTTAAGATCACCTGATTACGGATGAGACCTGCCCTTTGTACATAGCTTGGAGATACACAGAATCAGTGCATTTGGATTTGTTGAGTCAGGAGGTAATCCAAACCTGCAGATGCCAGTGGTCCAGGATCCACTAGACACCTTCGTACCCTACCCATTCCCCGACCCTCCATGTTTACTTGGGGACAATCAGGGTGGAGTAATGATCTGAGTGATCCTAGTGTTGTGTCCTTTGTGTGAGGTAGTACAGAAAACACCATTAAACAGGATAACCTGAACGAGGTTATACAGCAATGTAGGCATCTAAATTAGATAGAAATAGTATAGGAAACTAGACAGGGCTGGGTCCTCAAGGACAGTATGGAAGATAAGGTGACTTTGCAACTTTGGAAGACATTCCTGCTTTGGGACAGACCTCAAGACAAAAGAGTAAACAAATACAACTACTTACTTCCCTAGTGATGGGCATCAGGTTTTGACAATCTAAGTAGGTATCAACCACTTTGAAAGAGCCAGAAAATCACTAACCCAACCAACAGGAAGAGACCTTGTTCTGCGCTCATGCCTGCTTGCCATGTGACTTGCTTCCCCATTTGATCCCAATTTAATCAATTTTATCTGAGCAATGATGCTTGTAATCTCATTGGTTGGCCATAGTCTTTGTCCCACTCCATACCCACCTAAGCAAGGTCTTCTCCACAACCTTAGGTCCGCCTCACCACATGACTCTCCTTTATAAAAACCTGGGAGAAGACAGCTTTCCCAGGCAACCGGCTTGGGTCCCCTTCTATCCCTCTTCCCAGAGAGAAGCTTTCTTTCTCTTAAGAAATCTATTCTACTCATAACCTCCGCTTCTTCCTAAAATTCATTCATCAGTTTTAGAGAACATGAACTCTTCAGGTTGGGGACCGTTTTCCCCTGCATCACTCTGAGTGTAATGTGATGCCTCAAAGCAAGCAGGCATTTGAAGGAGCAAGAGAAGCAGAGCCTCAGCAGGGAGGACTTCCTAGGAACCTGGCAGCTCGCCTTCACTTTTAGTGAGAGTGCTCCTACTCCAGATTTCAGGAGGCGGGACCCACGCTCATGCTCCTCAGAGGTCCTGGGAACAAAGTTTCCTGGGGATATGCAGGACACCCTGGACGTAACCAAAGGAGGAGCCCACAGCTCCTGTGGCTCCCCAGGAGTGCAGGGCAGCAGGTGGCTTCTCAGTGTCCCTGGCCCCTCACGTTCTCCAGGTGAAGTAGGAGAGATCATTCAGATAATCCAGCAGTTGGGCTCCAGTTGTACCTAGACCTGCCTTTCCTCTACTTAGTTCAGACCTCCAGCCTTTGCCCGCCCCATGGGATGGGTGTGAGTGTGTGGCTCACCCTGCCTGCCTGTCTTGGCTCTGCCTGTGACCTTCTGTACCGCATCTCTCAGCCACTTCTTTCCCGAGGACACATCCCAACAGAGGATGCATGGCTCATGCAGAAGCACTTTGGTTCTGTCTGTCAGCATTCCGGTTGCCAAAGCCACTTCACCTTTTACACTCGAGTAATCATAATCTTAAAAAATTATTCACTTATTTAACAAATATTTGACAGTGCCAGGCACTATACCAGGTAAACACTTAAACAAGTAACACACGCTTAGTGTCTGGAAGAATTTCACAGTCTTGTGGGGAGAGACAGATGAGTAGGCCCATGGGTATTTGCGGTGGTGCTAAGAGCTAGGGTAGGTCCACTTACATGGTGCTGTAGAGCAAGGGGCAGAGGCACCTGGGCTCTTCCTACCGCCGCTATCCTTGTGCTCCCACTGGCATGCTGCTTCTAGTTCGTATGATCTTAAGGTTCTCCAGCCCAATCTGTGGACGGCCCCAGGTGTTCCTGCCACCCTCCTGCCCCTTACATTTCCACTGAGCAGCAGTAAGGGAGAGTTAGAGCCAGCAGCCACAATGCCAGGATGTTGTCTTAGTCCATTATGTGTAGCTATGCTTGGGTCACAGAGATTTTGAGTATGCTGAGTATCTCTCTGTATTTTATTATTTGGGCATGAGCTCTATAGTATTCACAGCTGGGCGTGGTGGCGCATGCCTGTAATCCCAGCACTTGGGAGGCTGAGGCAGGAGGATTGGTGTGAGTTCGAGACCAGCATTGGCTATAAAAGTTAGCTCAAGGCCAGCCTGAACTGCAGTGAGACCCTGTCTCCAAAAGACAAAAAAAAAGAAAAAAAAAGAAAAAAAAAAAGTCACTACAGAGATCACTGTCTTTTCTTTTATTTCTTTTCTTTTCTTCTTCTTCTTCTTCTTCTTCTTCTTCTTCTTCTTCTTCTTCTTCTTCTTCTTCTTCTTCTTCTTTTTCTTCTTCTTCTTCTTCTTCTTCTTCTTCTTCTTCTTCTTCTTCTTCTTCTCTCTCTCTCTCTCTCTCTCTCTCTCTCTCTCTCTCTCTCTCTCTCTTTCTTTTTTCAGAACTGGGAATTGAACTCAGGACCTTGCACTGGCCAGGCAGGCACTAGTGTCCCTGAACTATCTTCCCAGCTCTGAGACCACTATATAGCTAGTGCCCCATAAATATTAGCTGGATGTTTAGTAAACCGAATCTGAGAGTTGAGACAGAGGAGGCTGGTAAAGCAGACAGGCTTCTTGGAGGAAAGATTTTACAAATCTTATTGTGAAAAGAATAAATAGACTTCACTGACTTTATAAAAGTTCCATAAGGCATGGAGAAGAAAATTCATGATCCTATCACCCAGAAATGACCACATTTTGACGCTTTGATATGTTTTCTCTTAGAATTTCACTTGTATTTTTTTCCTCTGTGCATACATAACTGGGCAAATATTTCATTGTATGAGATCTAAGCGTCCCGTCCTTCTTCACTGGTCTGTGTAAGCCTCTGTTTGGCTGATCTGTGCCCTTTAGTGAGTAAGCAGCTAATCTGAGAAGAGGGTGGGGAGAGCTGAGCGAGGTAGCAGTGTAGAGCCACTGGGGAAGGGCTCAGGCGACGCTCTAGAGAGCCGAGAGTGCTGAGGAGAGTGGGGATGAGGAGAGAGCCCTGAAATGCCGTACAGTAGCAGGGGCTGCAATCTAAGGAAGAAGGGAGATGTGGGGAAGTCACTCTTTTGCTAATATAGGGGAGGGATATAGTTTCATAAAGAAAAAGTAAAGCTCTTTTCTTACCTGTCATGTCTTAGTTACTCTTCTCTCCTTGCTGGGACAAATACCCAACACTGAAAATAAAAGAAGGAAAGGATTATTTAGCTCAGATAATAGAGGTTTCAGTCCATACTCAGCTGGCTCCAAGGCTGAGTGGCACATGGCACAGAGCAGCCATGCATGGCAGTGGCAAAGAGCAAGAGGTCAAAGGGAGAGGTGGCAAACCTCTTTCCCCTCCTTACAGCTGTAATGCAGATGACCGGCCCAAGGACCGTGGTGCAGCACTCGCACTAATGCAGATGACCCGCCCAAGGACCAGGGTGTAGCACTCGCACCTGCATTCCTAGCACTGGCTCAGGAATCAATCACAAACCCCAGAAGCTACCCCATAACTGCATGATGCTTTGGGAGGGACACCTAGACACAGACCATAACATCACAAAATATAATCCTACCAAAAAAAAAAAAATATATATATATATATAATATATATTATATATTATATTATATATTATATATTATATATGCATATATATAATATATATTATATATATTATATATTATATATATGCATATATATATATAATATATATATATATATAAAATCCTACTACCGTCTCCTCTTTAAGATCCTTTCTATGAAAACCTAACATTTTATGGTCTTTGTGGGAGAAAATTTGTAGTTTCTGATAAAAGTCTGTGCTGCTATGGGCTTTGTATTGGCAATAGAAAGGGCCAATTTGTTTAGAATAGTTCTGGGGGCGGGGCTATATGCAAGTGTCCTAGAAGGGGGTGTGGTGGCAATAATAGTTTACAATTGCTCACTGTGCTCTCTTCTTTTTCTAAGCCCTTGACCTTGGCTTTATTCTGCCTGAGGCATGCACTACCCATCTGTCGAAAATGTGAACAGGGAAGGCAGGTCATGTCCAATTCTGAAATTCAAAAATACTATATTGCAATAACTCAATAATATCAAAAGCTAGGATATTACTTTCAGGAGGTAATCTCTAAATTCCATTGTCTCCTTATTTTGGCAAATCAAAGGTCGTACTTACTGAGCCATATCATAGAAAATTTATGAATGGAGGACCATGTGGGAAGGTGATGAATTCCCTTCCAGCCCTGGGGACTTCGGGGGCAGAAGGAAAAAGAGAATTAGGAGAGAAAAGCTATCAGACATGCACCCTGAGGTGATTTAGTGGAAAATGAGGGCAAGAGCACAGGCTGTCTCCTGCTGCCCCATTTGATGGCATCTGGGGGAGGGGCAAGCCTGCAAAACTGGCCACCTTATTAAAGGTGAAGCCATAGCAAAGAGAGCACAAGGTTGCTGTATGTGGGTGTGCGTGTATGTATATGCGCGTGTGAGTGCGCGCACACACGCTCAGTGTCTCCTTGGAGTCGTCCTTGGTTTTGCTGCTCATCCTAATTCTGAACGAGTCCTCAGAGACCAAAATCCTTAAAATTAAAAATTCTGAAAATCATGATTCCAAAAGTTTAAAATTGCAAATTTAAATATCCAGGGATATGACCAAATTCCTTGAAAATGGCACTATACAAAGAGAAACAGAAAACTCAATTTTGAGCAGGGAAAAAAAAAAAAAAAAAAAAAAATTTCCTTCCAGGAATCAAAGTCAGGACCTTATGCTTGCCAGGCTGTGCCACTGAGCTATATCCCCAGCACCTAGAAAACTCAATTTTGAACTGGAAAACCTCTGTCATGGAGTCACTTTGGGCAGCTAAGTCAGGAGGACCACAAGTTCAATTCTAGCTGGGATGGTTTAGCAACTTAGCAAGATCCTGTTTCAAAATAAATGAATAAATAAGGAAGTACGGAAGTAAGGTGCAGATACAGCTCCGGGGTGAACTCAGTATGACTTCTAGGTTCAGTCCCCATATAGCTATTGGAGGGAAAGGAAGCTGGGGTAGAAATTGACCACACAGGATGGCAACAGCAAAAATTTCATTTTAAAAGGGCTCTGTCTGCGATGTACCTCAGTGACAGAATTTGCCTAGCACACAGGAAGCCTTGACTTGGGCCACAGCACCGGGAAAAGAAGTATCATTTGTCTGCTTTGGCTTCGCCTTCCATTGAGGAAATTTGAGGTTTTACTAATACTTGCCTGGGAAGAAGCCAGCAAAGTTATGGGCTGGCCAAAATTGATCACGTGCAACGTAGCACAAGAAGGCACTAACAGCAAAGGGTGGTGTTCAGGCTACAGTGCTGCCTGCCAACTGCATTCTGTAGATGAGTGTGTGGGGGATGGGTTCCCGAGAGGCTGTGCAGAAGCATGGCAAGGAGACGAGAGGAGGTAACAGCATAGGCTATGTTGGTGTGCGTCAGGGCAGAGGAGAAATTTTTAAAAAGCAGTGCCATGTAGAAAAGGAATGTGAAAGTCTTCTCCAAGGTGATCTACACCCTAGAAGAAGAAGCAGTGGCTCAATGACTGAGAGAGAGGCAGGTCTCCTGCACTACCCCAGGCAAGGCTCGTTGCCCACCAGCCAGCCCTGGGATACAGTTTTTCATATGTTGTTTCCTTTCTAGTTTCTTCCTCATTGCTTTAAAGTTTTAGCATTATTTGCTTTTGCAAAAAGATGCATGTTATTGTTACTTATTTGGTTGTGTAAAGTGGACTACAAAGTATCCTGTCTTGTTCCTTGGATAAATCAGCGTTTGAAAATGTAAATAAATGTCTTTTAAAAAAACTTTAAAGATTACTTTTTCCAATTGTATTTTTTGGGTTTTAGATTCTAGGGATTTCCATTTTTCAGGATTTTGCCCTCAGGATTATGTATTTGAGGATGATGGCTTAAATGTCCTTGTGTCTTGCAGGGCAGTGTGTGACCTGGGAGCAGCTTAGCATATTATAGATTGTCAGACAGTGTTACGAGAAAGTGGTGCGGGTCCTCAGTGATGAAATGCAGAGCTGACGGCTCAAGCGCGTGCTCAGTGGGAGCTGAAATACTCAAGAGGTATCTGGAGCTCCAGGCTTGCCCGAGCATCTGGGCCTAGACGGGTGGTGTTAGAGTTGCTAGCATCCAGACAGTGAGGTCATTTTCTCCAGAGGCGAGGGAAGGTAAAATCTGGAAGAAGCTGGGATTGGGACACCTTTTAAGCAGCTCTTTGTTCTGCAGAACTGCAGAGAGAAGTTACTGGCGAGATTAACATTTTATCCAATAGTACTTCAAACTGCAGAGTAATTTAAATGCTAAACACTAAAACTGATAGGCCACCTAGTACAAGCTCTCCAAGCTGTGCTCGTTAACTTCATGCCATGTAACTATCTGAGAATAACAGTTTAAAGGAGGAAAAGAGGTTTCTGTCTCACAGTTTCAGAGCATGTAGCCCATGGTCAGCAGCTTGCATTGCTCTTGGGCTGGTGGCTACATAGAGGCAGAAGCAATGGAGGAAAGCCCCTCATCTTTGACACCCATCAAAGGCCAAGGTCTGCTTCCTTCAACCTGACCCTATCTTCTTCTTCTTTTTTTTTTTTAAAGCATACATGCCTGTCTCCTAATTTTACAGGAGGGCAGATTATTATTTTTCTTATAAGTAGACTGTAAGTCAAATATACAGTATAAACATAAAACAAAAATTAAAATTAAATAATATTCAAAAAGTTAATTAAATATTAATTAAAATTAAATTAAATATTTAAAACATGTTCCACAATTCAAATCAAATCATGAGTCCAACTCAGAGGCCAGAACACTGTATATCATATGTATGAATCTTTGATCAACTCAGAGTACTCACATAGTATTTGAATAGGTCAATATATAAAAAAATATGAACTAAGAAAAAGTTTCCATGGTAGTAAAGAATTACTAAGAATAAAACATAACATAGATACTGGAGTTGCAAATATATGACCAGTACTTCTAACAGTTTGGGGATAGGATATCACACAAAGTTCTAGTATGTCGTGAAGGTAGACAGCGACCATGACCCTTATTGGTGGCCAGGTGTCACTTGCAGGACTGAAGTACTGCTATTTCCTTGTTATCCACCCTCTAGAACCAGACAGAATCATGACCCATAAGGTTCAGGAGAAGTCCATTTGTAGAATATGCTGATGAAAATATTTTGCTGCTGTATACAAAAGAATAATTGAAAGGGTGCTGTTGTATACCTCCTTTTCCCCTGTTTTTAATTGTATGACCTACTTAGTGGGTTCTTTCTGTTCTCTTTCATGGAGTTGTGGTCATTTTTGTCCCTCTCTAGAATATCTTTTAGTAAACTGTGTAGTTTTGGCTTTGTCATCATGAAATTCTTTAGTTGCTCTTTGTGGTGGAAGTATTTCACTTCACCATTGAACTTGAAAAAAGAGTTTTGCAGGGTATAGCAGTCTGGGCTGGAATTTGTTTTCTTGCAAGACTTGTACTTTGCTCCATGCTTTTCTTGACTTGATGCTTTGTTTGGAGAAATCTGCTGTTATTCTGATGGGATTTCCTTTAAATGTGACCTGTTTCTTTTCTCTAGTGGCTTTTAGTATACTGTTCCTGTGCTGAATTTCTGGGATCTTGATTATTCTACGTCTGGATGTGGTTTTAATTGAGTTGATGCTACTTGGAATTCTATATGCTTCAGTTACTGGAATGTCCAACTGCTTCCCCATAGTTGGGAAGTTTTCTGCTATTACTTCTGTTCATATTATTTTTATAGCATTTGTATTGACTCCTTTCTCATTGACACCTATAGTGTTACATTGTTCATCTTTGCATTGTCTTATAGATATTGAACTATTTTTTCCTGCATCCTAATTGTTAATAAGAGATCTTTTCTTGCCTTTTCACTAGCAGCAATGGTGTCTTTAGGGTCTGAAAGTCAATTTTTACTTTCATTGAAGCAGTTTTGCCAGCTTGTCATTGAGGCTTTAATTTCCTGTATAGCACTTCGAATCTGCTTCATGCATTCTATTGCTCATTCAAGGATTCCCTCAGTTTTCTATTCTCCTCTACTTTTTTTTTTTTAATCAGTGTCTTCTTTAGAAGCACTTAGTACTTCTTTCATTATAGTTATCCTTTTTTTTTTTACTTCAGAAATTATTTCTGATCTGCTTTCCTCTATACCTTTCCGCAGTTGTTTCTTTACTTCAGATGCCATTATTTCAGATTTCAGATGTGTGATTTCTACTTTCTTCCATGCTATTATCTTCTGCATTTATTCTAGGTGGGCTCAGGGCCTGAGAGCACATTTTTCTCCCTCTCTTTGTGATTTTGTATAGCACTGTCTCCTGACGTTTAGTGTAGAGCTTTGGTAGCGTTCTTACCTTAGCATGAGGTCTGAATCTACCAAGTTCAAACTCGTTCATGCTGGTGTGGCTTGGGTCTGGCTGCTGTGCTCCACTTCTTCCTGCTGTAGCCCTTGGAGATGAGCCACTGTGCCACTCCTGCAAGATATTCTGCTCCTGGTTCATCTGGGTGGGTCTTGTCTCTAGTGTCTCTGCAGTGAGTTCTACTACAAGCTCCACACTGGGCCTGTCTGATGGATGAAGATCCACTTATATGCTGGGCCTGGTTACTGGGTCAAATGTCTTTTAAGTGGGCCCTGGCCAGTCTCTCTCACAGGCCAGACCTGCGCACTGGGTTGAGTAGGGATCAGGCTTCTGGCAGTCTCACTCATGCCAGGCCTGAATGCTAGGTCAAATGAGTTTCTGGCAGGCCCCAGGCAGTGTTCTTCACATGCCAGGCCAGGGTGCTGAGTCGAATACTGACCCCATCTTACATAGCCCATTTAGCAGTGGAATTGCCAGCGTCGGTGCCCTCATGATCCCATCAACAGTTTGGGCCGGTCTCTGAACTTTGCTGCATTGAGGGTCGATCTTTCAGGGATAAAACCTCTGGATCACAGCCTTAGTCAAGGACATTTGGGTGCTGGGGAAGAAGAACATGTAATTCACACATTGAAGAAAGAAAATATGCTCCCCTGTATATCTGAGTTGTGTGGTTTATAATCTCTCTCTCTCTCTCCCTCTCTCTCTCTACTCTTCTTTCCCCTGCCACACACACAGAGGAAAGACCACTAATACTTGGTGTTGAATTGTTCTGATGAAATTTCTTTTGTTGGTGAAGATCAGCACCTCTAACATCTAACTCAGGCAACAGAGTAAGGAGTAAGCTAAGGGTCCTAATTGAAATCTCATGTATATAAATGGATAAATAGAAAAGAAAAGACCAGTAAGAGAAGTAGAATGGGAAACTTGAGACCCAGAGTTATACTCATTACTTTTCAGAGGTTATATGATCTCCCTCATGTCTGCTTTTATTTGTTAAGCTTGTACAGGGTGCCACCATTTCTCTGTCCACATCAAGACCATTTACTTATAATTTATAATTTCCTTCTTGATCTCTCAGTTCAGATTCCAATGAGATTTTTAAAAAATATGAATTATCCAGAAATCACCACACAACTAAAGATACAATATGGAACATGAAACTTTTAGAAGAAACTTTAGAAGAAAATCTTTCTGGTATGCAGCTAGGCAAGGAATTCTTAGATAAGACACCAAAAGAACAATACATAAAGAAAAAAATCTTAAATACTTTTCCTTCTCAAAATATAGTGGTAAGAGAATTTACAGACAAATCACACTTTGTGAGAAAATATCTGCAAAGGACATAGTTACAAGGACTTGTATTTGGGAAATAGGAAGTGAAAATCTTAATTGTCAATTATAATAATAATAATAAATTTAAATATGGGCAAAATTTGGAGGCAGTCTAGTAAACAGTGCACTTAGATAGCAAATAAACACAATAAAAGGAACCAGAAAAAAATTAAAATTTAAAAAAAAGAAACGAGGAATTATTAGCTATTAGGGAAATGTTAACCAAAACTATAGTAAACTACCATTACACATCCATCAGAATGTTTTAAAAATACAAAGAACAAAATAAGTGGGATTTTCTTTCATATGTTGCCAGTGGGAATGTAAGACAGCAGAATTATTTGGAAAACATTTAATTGTTTTAAAGTAATTAAAACATTAAAATGAAATATACATTTCCTGTGTGATAGAGAGATTCTACTTTGACCTATTTACCCAAATGAAATCTTTGAAAAACTTCTACAACTATTTATAGCAGTTTTATCCACAATTTCCTCAAATTGGGAAAACCTTGAAATTTCTCCCAATTCCTTAATTGATAATTAATTACCAAATCCTTACATATCCTAGATCCACTGGAATCCTACTTAGAAAGAAGGATGAATCAAGTCGGCAAGTGTGGTAGCATGTGCCTATAATCCCAGGACTCAGGGAAGCTGGGGCAGGAGGATCACAGATACATTCTGGGCTATGGCTCCAAAGTGAGACTCACATTTGGGACATAGCTCAGTGAAAAGTCTTTACGTTCAATCCCCAGTGTGCATGGGGGTGGGGGGAAGCACAACTGATACACAGAAGATGAATGAACCTCAGATGATGCACTGTGATAAGTAAGATAAGCCAGATTCAAGGGTGATGTTCTATCTGACTACACTTGTGTGGCATTCTCAGAAAGGCAAAGCTGTAAGAGGAGAGAATAGAACAATGGTTGGAGGAGTTGGAGGTAAGATCATTGTCTGCAATGGTTTCACCTAAAGGAATTTTAAGAGGATAATAAAGATGTTTGTAGCTCCATTAAAGTAGTAATGAGATGGCTCTGTACATTTGACAAAATTCATAGAATTGTACATTTAAATAATAATTATGCAACATAGTGTTTTAAAGAACATGTCAACAAGAAGTAGAAAGCCAGCTATGATAGTGCAAGCCTGTAATTCTGGCTACTAGGGAGGCTAAGACAGGAGGTCACAGTTTGAGGCCTACCTGAGCAACTTAGATTCTGCCTTAAAGTAAAATTTTGAAAAGACTCGGAGGGCTGGCCAAATAGCTCAGTGGATTAAAGTGCTTGAAAACAGGTATAGGCAATGGGAGGTTTGATCCCAGGGCCTGTCATGCCTCCCCAGCACTGAGGCACCCTGAGCCTGCGATTGAGTCTGGGCATGGTGGGTGTGCTTGTAGTTCCAGCTCTTGGGAGGCTGTAAACAGGTGGATCACTATGAGTTCGATCTAGTAGTGAGACCCTGAACACCCTGTAGACCCTTCCCTAAAATTAAAATAAATAAATAGAAAGAAAGAAAGAAAGAATGAAAGAAGAGACTTGCAGATGTAGCTCAGTGGTGGAGTACTTTCCTTAAATGTAGTCTGGCTTTGATCTCTAGTACTACAAAATGTTCAGGGAAAGAAAGACACTATAAGTCATGCTTTTGTCTTGAACAACAATTTCCCAAGTTGGTATAATCACTGATGATCCCTGAGCATAAAAAGCCCTGGTTTGTCTGGGCTCCAAGTAGGGGCACTAACAGTGGATGGAAAACTGCATCATGTATAAATGCACAGCCTTGTCCAGAAAATAACTTTATGCTGCCACATCAGTGACACAACTCAGTGCTCTTTGCCCCAAATCATTAACACCACTGGGTACATATCTAGTGAAAATATTCCTAGTGACAGCATTCCCAAGAGTTAGAAAAGGAAGACAAAGAAGCAGGAAAACAGCGAAAGATATAAACGTTGTCTAATTTCAGAAATATCCGAACCAATGTCCACTCGATCAACAACTTCTTATGGAGTAAGTTTTTGAATACAATGATGGGAGAACAGCTGTAAAATATACAGCAAGGTTGTGACTCTACCATGTCAACGGTGCTCTCCAGGCAGGGTGCAAAACTAACACAGGAAATGATAGGGGCAATCCTATTTTCTACTTAATATATTTTGTACAGTCTTCCTTGGGTGATAAATTTGTATTACATTACATATTTTTAAAATGACCTATTGAAAAAATAAACCTTTGAAGTACTGAGATGCATAAATCTTTGAAATGTGTCAACATACCTCAGAAACTCTACCTTGTTGATAGGAGGTAAGAATTCTACATTTTACTATTATTTATAGTTTTGGAATGACCTCCCTGATTTTTATAATCAAGTGCCTTTGAACATTCTTGTACTTCATTTTCTGATGAGCACATGTAGTATTCATTCTGGAGGCTCTTTAGAAGAAAAACAAGGAGATTTCAGTAATCTCCTCTTGTCAGACGTTGCATACCATAATGTATCAGTGGGAGATTAAGGGCCAATTCATGGAAATGAAATAGAATCTTGAGGTGATCCGGGGAGAGGAAAAGCCAGTCGTTGTTTGTAAATGAAGGTTAATGATATCCTTCGCTACTTGCAGTTTTATAGCTTGCATACCTTGAAGAAAATATTAAGACTGGGCCCGGCAGGATGGCTCAGTGGTCTAAAGCGCCTGCTTAGGAAAGCTAAGGCAGCTGCAGGGATCGAGGTTCAATCCCCGGCACTACATGCTGTGCCAGCCCTGCTCTCAGGGCTGGCTGAGCTGGCTATAAAAATAAATAAATAAACAAACAAGCAAAAGTTCTGAAACAAGAAAAAAATAAATAAATAAAATTCTAAATATATATAGAGAGAGACTATCTCATAATTTGTGACTTACATGCCAAAGAGACACAACGTAGTTATCTGCATTTTATTGTATGCAAAAGAATTTTCCCCCAGTATTACTAAGCTTTTTAAGTGTGAGTGTGAGAGTGACTGTGTGTTTCCAAAGCGATAGTACCTATTGATTGGTTTTCCGCGGTGTAGCAGCCCAGAAACAGGCAGAAGGAAAAGGGAAAAGGGCTTT
>PVJA010019536.1:0-15735 GCA_004027025.1 Myocastor coypus | reverse complement strand
ACAGACAGACAGACACCAAGACAGGAGACAGACAGACAGAGAATGTCACTCCCTAGCTCTGAAAGGCAAGATTGTGCACAGTTCAGTCTCTTGGAGAAGCTTATTGTGTTGGCTTTCCTGATAGGAGCTCAGCCGTCCTCATCACTGTAGGAGCTCGGGACCTCACCGTTGCTGAGGGTGGCCGTGGAACTCTGGACAGAGCCCTGGCTCTTACTCTGAGCCTTATTTCCTGGCTCCAGTGCAGAAACCTCAGCCTGTTAGCACAGATCCTTCAGTCTGCTGGCACAGAGGCAGAGGCAGAGGCAGAGGCACACAGGCAGAGAACTTTGTCCATCACCTACACAGGCCAATGGGGATGAAGGGAAGGCTTCGAATTTTTAAATTTAGATTTACTTACATTAAAAATTGTTGATAAAAATTTTCATATCTTACCTTGAAGGTCTGTGCAGTATCACTGCTGACAGTACACTTACTCAGAAACTGACTTTATGCTAACAAATATGCTGTTCAGATTGTCAGCAGAACTAAAATGAATGAGCTTAGCACAATTCAAATGGATCTTTGGCATATCATTAATCAGTTTCGTTCTCCCTGGCACTCTCAGGTTAATATCAAAGTATACAGTACAACTTCATCCATTTTATTCAGCGTTCTTTGTGTGTGGCCTCACAAAACATTTTATGCCGTTTTCCTTTTTCCTCCTAGATTACAGTGACTGCCGCAGCAGTAAAGAAGAAAGTGAGGGGATGGGGCTACGGTGGACTGACAACTGGCGGTCAACTTGTAACTGACTAAATCAGCACCATGCTGGTGTGGGAGACTCCCACCCCCCAGGACGGTTGTCAGCTGCATAAGCAACAGAACTGGAAAGAAGGAAGTTCAGAAGCGGTTGGCTTTCCTGGAGGGCCTCGGCATGCTGGTTTTCCTGATGAACTCAGTTGCTCTCACTGTCAACAGATCCTGGCACTTCGTTGTCACTGAGAATGCCATGGACACTTTGGAGGAGCTTTTGTCCTCACTTCGAGTATCACTCCCTGGCTCTGAAGGGGAAGATTGTGCACGGTTCAGCCTCTTGGAGAAGCTTATTGTGTTGGTTTTCCTGACGGAAGCTCAGCCGTCCTCATCATTGTAGGGGCTCGGAACCTCATCGTTGCTGAGGGTGGCTGTGGAACTTTTGGGAGAGCCCTGGTTCTTACTCTGAGCCTTATTTCCTGGCTCCAGTGCAGATCCCTCAGCCTGTTAGCGCAGATCCTTCATTCCGCTGGCACAGACTTTCTAGCTTCCACCCTGACCCTGGCCCTTCCAAGCACTGATCCATTACATAGTCCTATAGTGCAGATCTGTGACACAGTCCTGCCTGAGACATTGTCATGTGCTGCTGGCCTCTGGCTGGACTAGTGTGGGCATTGTTATGAGCTCTAGGTCTTCAGCTGGACTCACACAGGGCATTACTGTGGGATCCAGGTGCTCAGCTGGAGTCTCTGGTCTTTAGTGTAGACAGATCGCCTGCACTTTTTTGTACAGGACTCTTTGGGTGAATATTATAAAATGATTCCATAAATTGTGTCTTGTATTGTTCCCCCTTGTGGGCCTCAAATACAACAGGGACCAAGGCTGTGCCCAATGTCTTTTTTAATTTTTTTTTATCTTGGTACGCAAGTTCTTCAAAATGACACAATTCCAGGATAAAATCATGAAATGTAAAGAGAAAGAAGGGTGAGAAAATGTCAGAGGGGTGGAGTAAATGCCCCCAAAATTCAGTTTCTGTCTCAGCGAATCAGTGGGAGTCTATCTCAGTAGAGGGACAGAGAGAAATGTTAGAGGTTCCTGCACGAATGCTTTTGAGAACTGGGGGATCTTTTTCAGAAGCCGCAGGAGTCTCTACTTACACACAGGGGATACTTTTCAAGATGTGGGAAGACATCTGAACTGGGCAAGAGTACTGAACCCTAGGATATGTCTATAACACAGTTTAATTTATAATTTGGAGGCAGTGAGAGATTTGTAACAACTAAAAATAGAATAACTATAACAACATGCCATAATAAAAGTCATGTAACACAGTCTCACAATAAGAAACATGTGACTGTACTATGCTCGTCCTATCTCTTGCAGTGATCTGGATGGATACATCAGGGAAGCCTTTCATAGCTTCTGCCTTGAGTATCACTCTTTTCCTGCTTTGGGGGCCACTATCAAGCAAAATGACGATTCCTTGACTACAAGCAGTGTGATCTGATAACCAAGAAGGACCCAGGGTAGTTACTAGGTGGGCAGCCTACACGGAACAGATAGGCCGGATAAAGAAAGGTTCATATCCAGGGAGGACACACTGAGGCGGCAAGAGCTTTCATCTGCTACTCGGGCACAGAAACCTATGAATTGTTTATTTCCAGAAGTTTTCATTTCATATTTTTGGGTCTTGGTAACATGGAAAATGACAGTGAAGAAACAGAGGGACTGCTGCATTTTCCAAGTGGATTCTTATGTATCTCTCGTTTGGTATAATTTGAGTGTATTCAATTTAAATTTCATTCAGAATTAAGATTGGTCTCATTATTAAAATTACAGAAGAGCCAAATAGCTATCTTCCCCATATAAAACTCCATTGGACAGTGAACAATGCTGGGACTCCCAGACCCCAGTAGATTACAACTTTACTTTGGAGAGAAGCAAGAACGCAAAGCAGGAGAATAGGCTCACAAATTCTGCTTTCTGGTGTGATTCTTATGGCTGTGACCCTGTACAATGTAGGAAGGACATCTAAATTTTAGCACAATACTTACTTAAACAATCTAAAAAGTGAATTCCCAATACCTACTGTTCTTCTAGCCACAGATCCCTTGGGGTGAGAGTGGGGAGCTCTGGTCACTGGGAAGAGGGCTGTAGGCCACACGATATTTTAAATGTTAGTGCAAAAGGAATAATGCCATATATATATATATTAGACCCTATGTTAAATATATGCATATGCTACTAACAGAAATTAGAAGAAATTCCTCCTGAAGTGTGATTGGGCTCATAAAGCTCTCTCTCTCTCTCTCTCTCTCTCTCTCTCTCTCTCTCTCTCTCTCTCTCTCTTCCAGATCGGCTTACCCTGAGGGAAGGCTGGTGCAGCATGTGGTTCCATGGATCAATCTGCAATCCCCTGAGCCTGCCTCAGCTTGCCTAAGCAGTCACTTTAGACCACTGAGCCATCTCACTGGCCCTCATAAAGCTCTTTTAAGTATTACGTACCTTTTAAATAAATAGCTACCAGAACACAGAGGGGTTTGATAACATTTTTTGATATTAAAAAAGGATCTTCATATGAACAGGTTATTTATTACTTCCCTGCACTGGAAATGATCTCAATGTCCTTTTGTAGAATGGATAAAAAGAATTAGGGAATAGTCTTATAATAGAATATTTCATGAGAATAAAAAAGCCTTATTATGATATATGATAATATAACAGCATTGATGAGTCTCACAGACATGATGTCGAGTGGGAAAAAGGTGAGGGTCCCAGGGAGAAGGACACGCTGAAGCTTATGTTGGTGACTCAGCTTAAATAAGATTGAGAGCAAAGAAAATAAATGATGCTATGGAGATGGAGACAGTGACTGTCCCTTGAGGTGACGATGGGCACCAACTGGAAAAAGACAAGAGAAACACTTGTAGACTACTCTGGGAGAAGTCTCTTAGAGGTTACATAATAAATTCTATTAGGCTGTATACTTATGGTTTAGAAGTAGTTTATGTACTTCATTTGGCTTTCTAAGAATGGTTAAGAAATACTTTGACTGCGCTCCATTGAGACACAGAACTGTATCCCTCCCCTGATATTTGGGCTAGAGTTATGGCTCCTTGGCACGCACAGGACACTGACCAGGCAGCTCAGTGATTTCTGAAGCCAAGTTATAAGAGCAATCAGCTTATTTTTTTTTTTTTTTAGCAGCTGAGGCATTTCCCATAAGACCTGGAGCCATCATTCCATCTATGTTAAAACTACCATGCTGGGGGGCCAGGGAGATAGCTCTTTTGCACAAGTGCCTGCCTGGCAAGTGCAAGGTCATGAGTTTGAACCCCAGTCCTACCAAAAAAACAAAACAAAACAAAAAACCAAAAATGAACAAATAAACAAAAAAACCTACCTTGCTAAGATGAAATCTAGGTCCCACAGAAAGGCCTCAGGTGGGTATATTCACTCATAAGTCTGCTGAACAAAGCCTGGAATCTTGCAAATTCAGTACCTGATGTGAAATTTGAGGAGTTTTAGATGATTCCAGCCCCAAACTACCAAGAGGCAGGCCTCTGCTTCACCTTCAGAGCATACAAAAATCACACAATCCAAAGAGAATTTGTTGGCTGGGTATGAGTGGCATGGTTATGAAGAAATTAAGAAAAGGTCTCCTCTTCAATGTCTTCTGGGGCCACCATAACTGATACTGATAAAGAGATGTTTCAAGGTTCTGCCCCCACCCCCCGGCTGTGCTCAGACCGTAGTCAGTTGTGTCTCTTTGTTAAGATTTTAATTTCAAGGCAAGCAAACAGCTCACTCAGAATGAGCCACACACCCATTTCTTTGCCTGGCCAGAGCAGGCCTAACGGTCTGCAGCACCGTGAAGCCTGGCATATTATGGGGAAAGTGTTCGTGCCCTAGGAGATGAGTTAGATGGGTGGGTTGCTGGTGGCTGGTTGGGGTTCACTGGAGTTCCAAGTCTTTCCTGCTTCCTATCCATGCATCCAGAGAGGTTTCAGGTACTGCAGATGAGTGGGTAAGTCTTACTTTCACAGATTTATAGTAAAAGGAATGGAAAATGTATATTTCCAAAGCTGGCATTATGGACTAGCATAGTGTTCACCCAACCTGTCTTGTCTGGTTAGTGTTATAAGAGAATGTAAGAGACTGCATAATTTATAAAGCAATGAAACATGCCTCACAGTTCTTGTTGGCTGGAAAGTCCAATGTTCAGGTGTCATGATCTAAACATGGTACATTTTTTGTGTGTCTTTTTGAGACAGGGTCTCGCTATGCAGTTCAGGCTGGCCGTAAGCTCACTTTTATAGCCCAGGCTAGTCTCAAAGTTGCACTGATCCTTCTGTCTCAGCCTCCCAAGTGCTGAGATTACAGGTGTGTACCACCATGCCTGGCAAAGAATGGGACTTTTGCTGCACCACTGCATGCTGGGAAGCTGGCCGGCTAAGAGGGGATGAGAGGGAAGGGAGAAGGAGGGCTGGGACTCACAGCCCCAGCTGCAGTGCAACCATCCTCTCCTCAGAGGTGGAGCCCTTATGAGCCCAAGGCTTCCCTGTGGGGCCCCTCTCCCAGCACTACTGCATCAGAAGTTGCGTGCTTCGGGGGAGTGTGGTCAGGGTATCATATCGCCCACGCCCAGCTGCAGTGAGGGCAGGCTGCTGTCTGGATAGGAGGTCTCCTTCTTTCAAGGTGGCTACCGGGAAAGGCTGTGGAAAGACAGCCCCGGCCTCATGGGAGGCCAGTCTGCCCTGTGCTTTGTGCCTCAGAATGAGGCCAATGGTCAGTTTCACTGCTGAGCCCGGTGTATGTTCCTCTCCTACCTCTCTTTCTGCCGCTGTACTCCTTCTCTTACGGGTTTCTTTGGGGAAGGCATCCTTAATCTCAGGAACTGTGAGATGCTGGCTTAGGTCAATGATTCTAAAGCATTCATGTGTGCTGTAGCTCTAGCGCCTATAAATCCCAGGTCTCTGGGCTCCGATCTCAGCTCTTCTTATCCAGGCTGTGGCCTGAGGATGAGCATTGCCCGTACATTCCCAGGTGATGCCCGTGTAGCTGACCTCGGCGCCGCACTCAGGGAATCACCGTCTTTGCAGCTGCTAAGGGCCGAATTCCAGAGCCTGGCAAACTCCATCCTCTCACCTTATGCCCATCCCAGGTACTCCACTTTCGTAGAAACCGAAACTTGTACTTAATTCTGTAGTGAGGAGCAAAATACACAACATTTAAAAGGTAAAATAAAAGATGGTTTAAAATATTAAGGAGACCATTTTGTGGGGATGAAAAGGGGCCAGGGTAGAGAAGATGCAAGCAGAGGAGGGGAGGAGGGGAATGGAAGCCTCGGGGCGCAGGATGCACGTGTGCCGTGCCACGCAGCATGTGGCGGTGGAGGCACCGCACACCATCTTCTCGCTTACGCAGTCGCTCCATAGCAGTACGGGGCATGTAGCCACTTACCCAGCAGGGCTATGGGGGGAAAGCCAACCAGGACAGGCATCTCGGTCTGCTTTTGACAGGAAAGACTCAACACTGCAGATGAGATAATAAAGAAGAGAAGTTCATTTTGCCCCAAGACTGAGAGGCTAAGAAGTCTAAAAGCACGGCACTGGTACCTGCTGAGGGCCTTGTTTCTGCATCTGAACAGGGCAAAGGGCATCAGATGGAGGGGTGGAGCAGGCACACTGCTCAGGTCACTTTCCTGGAGCCAGGAATCCCTCCCCTGGCTCCACCTTTGTGACTTTAATCTGAAATGACTCCCAGTGGTCCCAAACCAAACTATGAATACAGGAATTGGGGAATTAAGTTTCCAACACATCAACTTTTGAAGGACATATTTAAAATCATAGCCACAGAAAAATTTTGATAGCATTCCAGAAAGGAGAAGAAAAAGAAATCACAACAGCCCGATCTTAACCACTTCCAATTTATCTTAAGCCCAGAATCCTGTCTTGAAACCAAAGCCTTGAGAGGGATTCCCATGTAGAGAACCTAGTGGTAAGGTTCGGCAGCACCGCTGGGGCTGATGTGGAGAGCAGGACCTTCAGCCGTTTCTCGGTTTGATCCAAGCTTGGCCTGGGGCTGTTTCCATACGGCACATTTATTTTGAGGAAACAGACTAACCATGTGATTTCACTAGGAAATCAGAGCCCCCCTATTGCATTTCAAGCTCTGCAGTTCTACTGCTGAGAAAACACACATTATGAAAGAAAACAAGATTTGGCTCCATTGTTTATATAAATGATGCTTACTAAAATCCATGTTAGAGGAATACCAATGTCATGGGCCATGGACAAATTTTTTGATGTTTCCCTTCTGTATATTTCATGGTCTTGATTTTTATTCCACGAAAAGGAGAAGGCATATGAAAGTGCTTAAGGCGCTGCATCGCAGCCTGCAATGGCTGGGCTTTGATGGATGATGTGGGATTGCACAGCTCATTGCAAAGTAATGCTTTTAACTTAAATCAAATCAGTTTTAAGTGAATGTGTTTTACACATTTCTGCTCCAGAGTTTGGAAAAGTCTGTTCCTAGAAAACAGCCCTTTTGGAAGCAGTCTGAGGGGGTGGCTCAAGTGGGGAGGCATCTCCCTGGCTTGGACAAGAAGAATGTTTACTTGCTTTATCTTTAAACCACTAGAAGTTTAAGGCCCACAGTGCTCCTGTCTTCCTAATGAAGCGGTTAATGATGTGTGAATTATAGATACTGACAGCCCCTTTAATAAAAACAACAGGGCTGCATCCACAGTGCAGTGTGGCTCTAAATAATGACAGACTGTCTGCCCTAGCACCATGCAGTATCTTTAAGTAAAGGGCCATTCTTGCATGGCCGCACTGAAAACGCTTGGTGAGCAGAGTTACTAAGAGCCCAGGACATCCAAGGCACTTCATTTCCACCCAGCTGGGGAGCAGGAGCCAGAGAGGTTGTAGAGGTGCTGTGGATCCTGGAAAAGGAGGCATTCTTCCTTTTCACATTGGCTGCTCTGCTTTCCTGTGAGCGCCCACAGTGGCAGAGGACTCTGGGATGGATGTTTTCATGGTCTAAAAGGTGCCCCCTCGCCTTGCTGTGTCCTCTCCCCAGTGAGCACAGGAATGCTGGCTTTCCAGTTGATTTCAAAGAACCAATTGTGTCTTCTGAATCCCGACTGGTGTTAGCTCTGGGAGAATGCGCCGGTTTGTCCTGAGCCAGGAAAGCAGCCTGCAAGCCAGCAGTGGAGGGAAGCACTTTGTGGCCACTGACCTGGACAGCAGATTGCATGAAAGCCAGGCTTGTGAGGAGCTGGCAAACAAACCCAAGCCTCAACAAAGCCTTTTTTCCATTTAATTTGGTGGCTACTTTTAAGGAAAAGTGAATTCTCTTTCAATCTCTCAATAGGCCATGGATTTAGAACCACACACTGAAGTCCAATCTCTTTATCATTATCCCTGGGATGAGAAAATCTAAGTGGGCCTTGTTTGGGCAGGGGTAGTTTTCCTTTAAACAGATCAAGAAAGTGTTTGTCTAACCCTCACCATTCGAGGTGACAGATAGCAAAGCAAAGCAAAGAGAATGGCATTGCATTCACAAGTGAACACAAACCTTTCCATTTGTCCCCAGAGCTCAGGGACCAGCAGAGCAACAAAATCACAGCACACTGAAAGAGCATTGACATGGAAATGAGCCCCGGGCACCCTGTGTGGCTACAGAAAGGCCTGCCTGCCCTTCTGGGAAAGGTTGGGGGACAGGGAGAGCGGCAAAGGGAGCTCTGTGGGCCTGAAAGGGCCCCTGGAAGAGCATGGCCAGCATGGCCTGGGGAAGCAGGACTTGAGAAGGCAAGAGGAGGTCTGAGTGGGAAGCAAGTCAGCAAAGTTTAAGATGACCAGTGGGCCTGGTCTCCTGGGCTTAAGAAGATAAATCCTGGGTGAGAGATTCTCAGCACTCACACTGGTCTGATTGAATCTGCTACTTTCCACTTTCTTAGCTAGAAAATCAACCAGAGCCATTGTCCAATGTGGAAACAAAAGGTTCACCAGTAACCCAAGATTTCATGTCCTTTCTGCGGTGCAAAATCACCTAGCTGGGGCATGTTTCCTGCTTTTCCGTCTCTGTGCTCCACCGGTGCATAAAAGACTAATGAATCGACCAAGCTACTGTCTATGGAGAAGAAGGTGGTGGACTGATGATAAGGACAGCTTGCTGGAGAGAAACAGCTATGCTGCAACCATTTGGAGCAATTTTCTTATACCCAGATCTTGTCCTCTGTAACAACTTTGAAGATAACCCTACACAATGTATAAATTATTGTTATTCTCCTAGCAATTTGTTTTATTTTTCCATAAAGTAATAAACAAACAAAGAACAAAAGAAAGCAAAACAATACCAGGACACTCATGGGTAGCACTTGCAAAGTTACAGGCTTCATGTTTATTAAGTCACTGAGCCCCATCACTGGTCCTAGGAAGTAAAATTTTACCTTTGACCTTCCTCCTCCTCCTCCTCTTCCTCCTCCTCCTCTTCCTCCTCCTCCTCCTTCTTCTCCTCCTCCTTCTTTCTTCTTTTTTGGAACAGGGGTTTGAACTCATGACCTTGCACTTGCCAGGCAGGCACTTGTGTCATGGAGCTATCTCCCTGGCCTCTAGAATTTTATCTTCTTAACACATGATGGAATAAAGGTCATATAGGTTATAAAGAGTTTATAAAATTCTCATAAACTTATATGAGTAGTAGATCCGAAGCAAAATTCTTGAGTCCCCTGACCCCAAATATTGTGGTATTCCTTAGGGTGCTACATGCTGTCCTGTTTTTTTTTTTTTTTCTTTTTTCTCCTTTCTCTTTTCTTTTCTTTCTTTCTTTCTTTCTTTCTTTCTTTCTTTCTTTCTTTCTTTCTTTCTTTCTTTCTTTCTTTCTTTCTTTCTTTCTTTCTTTCTTTCTTTCTTTCTTTTTGAGACAAGTTTTCATTACGTAGCTTCGGCTGCCCTTAAAGTCCAGGCCAGCCTCACACTGACAGCAGCTCTCTTGCTTCAGCCTACCAAGTGCTGAGATTTCAGGCATGTTCCACCACATTGACTCACATTGGCTCTTAAGAAGTTATAGACCAGGGTAAGAAAGAGACACTCATGGAAACACAGCAGAAACGCTTTCAAAAAAGTTACCAATTATAGTTCATGTATAGTTGCATAATTATCATCTCCTTAATATATTGTTGTTCTAAATTCATCAGGCAGCAGTAGCTACCAGCTTAGCAAAGTTTAAGAGACCTCCACACACATGGATATCTTCCCATATGCTTTGTTTTATTTTAAATAACTGGGCTACACTGTGTTCAGATGACACTGTTTTGACATTTTAATGTGGCACAGTTTAAATAGCTTTCTTTTAGAATACTGTGAGGGTCAGCTTCCCAGTTGGGTTAGATTTCCATTACTGTAGCAAGATACCAAAGACAATGAAACCAAGGAACGATTTCTATTGATTCATCTTTTTGCAAGTGTCAAATTACCCCAGGCTTGAGGAGATGGTGACTCTTGGCAGATGTATAGCAGAGGAAGCTGCTCAGCTCTGCGCAGGTGGAGAGAAAGTAGGAGAGAGAGCCCAGTGCCCTGCCTCCCCCCTCCAGGGTACTCACCAAGTGACCTATAAGGCCTCGCTCTTATGGGTTTCCATCTTCTCCCAATAGCACCACATCTATTGCACAGAGGCTTTAGAAGACAATTGATCGGTGTGAGAGTGTACATTAAGGATGTGTTCCCTTACAAAACAGTAATTTTTCAACTACTCTTGTACATTTATAGTTACATCTTTTTGTAGATATATTTGAAAGACCAATGTCTAGAAAAGAAATATATAACAAAAGTTGTGATTTGGGCACAATGGTACACACTCATAATTTAGCTTTCTTGAGAGGCTAAGGCAGGAGAATCACAAGTTTGGAGCCAGCTCCAAATCTCCAGGAGCACACACACACACACACACACACACACACACACACACACTGATGGATATCGTTAACAAAGTCATTCAACATTGTTCTAATTTAGATGCAAACCAACAAAGCTTCAGAGCCCTTTTTTATGTATTTAGCATGGGGGTCTCACTGCACAGATCAGACTCATTGTTCTAACATTGCTAAAAAATTTCATTATCGCTTTGATTTTCCTTATTTATGTCAGTATTTGGGTATCTTTACATATATTTATTTGGCATCAGTATTATCTTCTAATGAATGTATGCTTAAGCCAAGTATTGTGGTATCAGGAATACAAAAATGTGAATAAGATGTCTATACTCAAGTAACTCAAGGTCTGGGAAACAAACAGACAAAAACTGTCAGGAACTATGATAGGTACTATGGAGGAAATTCATATAAAAAACTGTATGAGACCGAAGAACCTCATGGGGACTTTTCTTAGGATGGGCCAATGTTAGTAAAGTTCAAAAGGACTGAGAGAAGCTGACCCGTGAACATAGAAAGAGATCGTAGATAGCTAGGATGGAAACTTGACTGTGTTGCTTCTTACATCATCTTGGACAATTTCTTTGAACTTGCTGAGCTTTAGTTTCTTCACCTATAAAGTGGGTATTATGCTTACAAAGTGAGATGGTGGGGAGGATTGTATGTAAGACCATTATACAAAAGAAGTAACTTCTGAGTTGGGAAGATAGCTCAGTGGCACAGTGCTTGCCTGGCAAGCACAACATCCTGAGTCTGACTTCAGGTACAAAAAGAATAGAGTAGAATAGAACAGAACAGAACAGAGCAGAGCAGGGTAGAGTAGAATAAAATGATAGCTGTTTCATCTGAATTTTTACCATGAAGGAAAAATAGTTTCAGTCAATAATCAGCTTTCCTTATTTTTGCATGTGAGTACTTTCAAATCTCCATTTACAAGTTTTCAGTTGCAAATTGGTGAAGATAGGACCTTTGTGATTCCTTGGTTGGTAAGTCTTTAAATGAGATAACTACTGTTATGTAGTGGTGCTGATATACATCTCCATAGTCAAGGATAATAACTTACAAAGAAACTAATCACAAAATTGCTGAAGAAATGTTTCAGTGTCAAGTGAAAGATAAGATAGGACCAACCCTCTAGGTAAAATTTGGAAAAAGTGTGTTTGGAACCACGTGTGCCTGTTGCTTGTGAGCAGATAGAGTATCATCAGGGCCAGCAGTGGCCTGATCGCACCTGTCATGACCTGTGTCTGGCTGCACCCTCAGAGGCTCTTGTGGTCACAGGAGGGCTTTTTCAGAGGGGGCTGCATCTAGAGAGTGTGATGCTGGAATTGATTGATGGTACACCAGCAGGATCAGCAGTAATGGGATTAAGGGTGTGAGTGTTTCCTGCCCTAGAGAGCCTGGAGAAGATACAAGGCCCGGAAAGAGTGGTGGTCCTCTCTTGCTGCTTGGTTTCCTGCCTTCTGCCCACCGTGCACTGTTTCTCTTCTGCCACGACACCCTGACTTGGAGCCAGCCCGCTGTGGATTGAAACCTCTGCAAACTGTAAGCTAATAAATCTTCTCCCCTTTAACTTTGGATGTTGAGTATTTTTTTCTTAGCAATGAGAAAAAAATAACTAAGAAAGTATTTACCAAAGACTGTGAACTACATGGGAGTTCTTAGACTGACTTACTTATTCAGACACAATGAAAGCAATATCCCAAATGTCACTACTATTACTTTAGTTTCCATTTAATTGAAAGCACATTTACTAAACTGCCCACTTAGGTAACAGGCACCCTTCGTAGAAAAGTTTCTGGAAGATATTGGACTCCAGGAACTTAGTTTTCATGATTTTGGAAGACAACAGGCTCCATTCTTTTTTTTTTTGTGGGACTGGGGTTCAAACTCACGACCTTGCAATTGCCAGGCAGATATTTGTGCCACAGAGCTATCTCCCCAGCCCTCAGGCTCCATTCTTGATGCAAAAACTTTTTTTATTCTATTTCCTTTAAGAGGGGATAAATAGATTTAAAAAATTTGAATGGCTCCCAGCAGGCTTGGGTGTTTATGAGAGTCAGCTCAGCTCATTCATTTGCTTATGCGTGAACTATGTTGTAGGCAGCTGAATTAGATAAAAATATTATCAGCAGTCAGACAGGGCTGGGCCCTGAAGGAGACAAGGTAGAAGACAAGGTGCTATACAGCTTTACAAGAGGCAGATAGCCCTGCTGTGGACCAAACCTCAAGACAAAAAAAGAAACAAAAGTAGCCACATACTTCCCTAGGAATGCTCAGCGAGGATTGATGGATTGATATTCTTTTTTTTTTTCTTGTTTCAGAACTTTTGTTTATTTATTTTTATGGGGGATTGATATTCTAAACAGGTATCAATCACCTTAAAAGAGGCTAAATGAGTCAATAACCCAACCCTCAACAGGAAGAGACCTGTTCCTATTCAAGCCTTCTTTTTACGTGACTCCCTTCCCTATTTGGCTTTAATCAATTTTACCTGAGCAATAGTGCTTGTAACTATTGGTTGACCATAGCTTTGTCCCACCTCATGCCCACCTAAGCAAGTTTCCATGGTTTCCACCTTAGATCCTCCCCACCGATTTTTTTTTTTTTTTTAGGGGACGGGGATTGAACTCACAACCTTGCACTTGCCAGGCAGGCACTTGTGCCACAGATCTATCTCCCCGGACCCCACCACATGGTTTTACACTATAAAAGTTCCTTGAAGAGACAGCTTCTGGGAGACCACCTACTTGGGACCCCCTACTGTCCCTCTCTTGGACAGGAGCTTTCTGTCCCTCAGTAAATATGTTCTGCTCATTATCTCCGTTTGTTCCTAAAATTTATTCTTTGGTTTTAGAGAACATGACCTTGTCCCAGGTATTTTCAGGTTGGGGACTGGTTTTCTCTGTATCATTTGGAGGTTCCCTGTGGGAGGTCATCCATCCCAGATCAGTTTTTTCTTCCTGCATCAACCTTGTTTGCCAGTGGGCAGTCTTTCCATGAGCGCTACCAACGCTACCTCTGAATTACAAAAGCCCATGTCAAGGAGAGCGCGTTCCCTTCCCACCAGGTTGGCCCCAGGCTGGAGGGCCCACTGACCCATGGTGCCCCAATGTAGGAGGCAGTTTGGCTATTATGTGGTTTGTGTTGTATGAAGTCAAGCTTTGTCTCATAATGTTCAAAGAGAGAACACAAGGAATGCATGTGTTCTTAGAGGTCTGTCTCTATGGCATTAAAAATATTTATTTATTTATTTATTTAGTACAGGATCTTGTCATGCAGCTTGGACTTATAGCGATCCTCCTGTCTCAGCCTCCCCAGCACTGGGATTAAGGCATATGCTTCAGCACAGTATGCCTGGGGTTCTGGGGCTTGCATGGCATTCAGTACTGGGGACTGTGCTTCCCAGGCAGGTGCTTAGACTGCTGAGCTATCTCCCTACCAAGCAATTCTTTTTTTTTTTTTTTTTTTGTGGGACCAGGGTTCGAACTCACGACCTTGCACTTGCCCAGCAGGCACTTGTGCCTCAGAGCTATCTCCCCAGCCCCCTTTTTTTTTTTTTGATGGAACAACATACATCTAACAATCTGCACGAATCCTAACCATATGTTGCTAAATTAGTATATGTCTCTGTGTGATTTGAAATAAATAGTGAATGCAAAAATGTAAGACACAAGGTCTCCGTGCATTTTATTTTTAAGTTTGGTGGTTTTTTGAAGCAGGGTCTTGCTGTGTCATCCATGCAGAACTTTAACGTGCTGTGAAGCCCACACTGGCCTCAGCTTTGTGACACTCCTGCCTCGCTTTCCTGTGTACTGGCATTACAAGTGTGTGCCACAGCACCTGACACTTTTTTTTTTGGTGGGACCGGGGTTCAAACTCACGATCTTGCACTTGCCAGGCAGGCACTTGTGCTATGGAGCTATCTCCCTGGCCCCTTGACACTGTGTTTTGGGATTTTCTGATTGCTAATTCTGGATAAATTAATCGAAGCTCAGCTTTCTGACTTTTGATCGGTGTATTTGTTTTCAGTGTACTAAGCACCAGGCTTGTCTCTGTTGACTGCGGCATTGCTGAGAACAGTAATCCCGTGCTCCTGTAGTGGCTTCTGGGGTCTCAAAGGAGACACTCAGGCTGAAAAGCCTGAAAACTTCTGCAGTGCCTTGAAGGTGCTGTTAGGTCATACTTACTGAAAGCAACAGAAATCATGACTCCGTGTTTGAAGCAACCAATAAATCAAATGTAACATGTAAGGTAATTTCACGTATTTGAGAAACTTGACTCATTCCGTAGCTCCTCTATCACTTAAACACAGCTCTTTGTCTTTGGGGTTGACAACTGGGCATAAAAGCAATTCCAGGGCAAACTGGCAGATAAAACAAACTTGATTCACATCCTGTAATGACAAGGTTGTGCACTACACGGGAGGGCTTTTAGGTTGGCTTGGGGTAGACTCAGATCAGGAAAAGATCTGAGTCTACTCCAGAAAAGACAGAAAGAAAAACAAAGGAAGGAAGAAGGGAAGAAAGAAAGAAAGCAAGCAAGCAAGAAAGACTTCACCTGAGAATACACAGGGATCAAAAGGAGTCCAGCTCTGGTGGGGACACTAGCAAATCACTTCTGTTTGCATAATGACTTCTTTACATTATTGAATACAATGGGAACTTTAAGGGCAACTGCAATAACAGTTACTCATGAAAAATTAACAAAGAATTTATGGAAATGTAGGAAAAGTCCCAAAGCAATTAGCTTAGATTTCTCTAGAGTCTGAGGAAAGCCTGGATAATTGCATGCAGAAACTGCATAAAGTGGCTGTTTCCATTATTGCTGGATACAGAAAGTCCATTTTCATCACAATGGGATATAATGATGTTAGCGCTAACAGGGAGATATGTGTAAAAAGATTGTAACATGGTTTACCAAATGATCTGATTTATGTAACTTGGGCCATACACACTTAAGATTACTGTTAAAGGAACCGGAAAGGTTATCCTTGAAATTTCCAAAAGCTCCTATACGATGGCAATATATATTACAGTTTCTGAAGACTAATTGTATATTGCCACTAG